>QEOT01002038.1:362151-375060 GCA_003123785.1 Pterocarya stenoptera
TTAGTGACGTTTAATCTATTTTTGGTGACGGTTTCCTCTGTCACAAAAGATAAATTTTGTTGTAGTAACCTGACGTTACACATTCGAAGTGTCTAACCAAACTTATTGAGCAATAAAAGAAAGGACAGAGTGCATCCACATTTCCACATCTTGTATTCTCCATGCATGTCTTGCCAAGAAATGAGCAACTTGATTCCCCAATCGTGGGACATGTTGTACCCTGAAGTCTTGAAACTGGTTCAGCAACCTCTTTACCTCAGAGATAAGGTTTCCCAATATTGATAATGATTCCCCAGTAGTTTGTAATGCCTCAACTAGAATCATGCAGTCACTTTCTAAGATGATTTTCGAAATTCCCAATTGAGAGCTGAACTGCAAGCCTTCTAGCATTGCTACTAACTCCACTGATTCAACTTCCAATAACTCAGGTTCTGATTTGCATACTGCCATAATAACCTGACCATGTTCATCCCTTAGCACAACCCCAACACCTACCTTTTGGTGATCAAAGAACATTGCCCCATCCACATTTAGTTTATAAAAACCTATGGGGGGAGCATTCCAGCAAGGACTTGGTCTTAAACCTATTGTTTTAGGAATAGATGAAAAAGAGGCATGCAGACTCAATGCATGGTTGATTACAGCTTCAGGGGTCAGCTTTACTTGTTCATAAATTATCTTGTTTCTCCAATACCAGAAAGCCCAGGCAATGAGGAAGAACCTTTCCAACTGTGATAAGTCTGCTGTTTCCACAATCTGTCCATCTATGTCTTTTACAAAGGCACTTGGGTTGGGCATTCCTATGATGGGCATATGCAGGTTCCACGCAGTAATGATATCAGAGCAGTTAATAATAGTATGAGATAGTAATGCTCCCAAATGTATTGATGTTATCACGGTATTCTTCCGCCACAAGTAAGGGCTGATTAATAAATTTGGGACGGGGTCACTATATGTGTGGCTACCGGCTCTTCTTAAACAAAAAAAAAAAAATAATAGTATGAGATAGATCTTCCCTAAGGTAACCACAGAAGTCACACTGAATGGCCTCCACAATTTTCCTTTTAAATAGATTATGTTTTGTAGGTAGCCCATCTTTGCAAGCCCTCCATGCAAAAATCTTGATTTTTTGGGGGATATTCATTTTCCACAATGCCTTCCATAACTTATCATCATCATAGGCTAAAGAATTCTCTGGTAGATCCTGGTTTGCCACAGCTGTCAGGAATCTATATGCATTTTTTACACTAAAGTTTCCACTTCTCTCATGCCTCCATATCCATGTATCCTCATAATTCCATGGGCTTAGCACAATCTTAAGGACATCAGCAGCAATATTTGGATTGAAGAGGGCTCTCACCTGTTGGACATCCCACCACCTCGAATGACTATCAATAAGGCTTGCAACTTTTGCTGCCATATCAGTGCCCTCATTAAGTACCATCTCAGACTTTAACACTTGGTGTCCTGGGACCCATATATCCTCCCATATTCTGGTAGTATGCCCATTTCCAATCCTCATTTGGCAACCATTCAACAGAATCTTTCTGGCCTCCCATATCCCTTTCCATGCATAAGATGGATTGAATCCCAGTTTGGCTTCAAGGAATGAAATTTGAGGAAAGTACTTAGCTTTGTATACTTTGTGTAGCAGGGAATCTTCAATCTTTAATACCCTCCAAGTCTATTTTGCTAGCAGAGCAGAATTAAACAATTTCAGATCTTGAAACCCCATCGCACCTCTAGCTTTTGATTCACAAAGCTTGCTCCATTTACACCAGTGAATCTTCCTCTCCTCAGCCTTCTGTTCCCACCAAAATTGAGCCATTAGTCTCTCCAAGTCTTGACACAAACTGGTTGGTAATTTGAAGCAACTTATTGTATATAAGGGGATTGATAAAGCAACTGCTTTAATCAAGATTTCCCTCCCACCTATAGATAGAAACTTCTCTTTCCATCCCTGCAGTTTCTTCCAAACTCTCCCTCTAATTTCAGCAAAAGCAACTGTCTTTGACTTCCCCACAATAGGAGGCAATCCTAAGTATTTTTCATATTGTTGAATTGAGTTACTTCCCCACATAGCTAGTAAACTTCTTTTAACATGATCTGCTACATTTCTGTTGAATAACATTGAAGTTTTCTCTTTATTAATCCTTTATCCATATGCCAACTCATATCTATGTAAGAGCTGTTGAATATTTATGCTTGTATCTACATCTGTTTTACAGAAAATTATTGAGTCATCTGCAAACAACAGGTGATTGATACGAGGAGCTCCTCTACATACTTTGATCCCAGGCACTGTCTGTATATCATCAGCTTGTCTCAACAGACATATTAAGCCTTTTGTACAGAATAAGAATAGGTAAGGGGACAGTGGATCCCCTTGCCTGAGTCCTCGAGTAGGTATAATAGGAGCTGAAGGCACCCCAATTGATCATTATTGAGAAGGAAACTAATTTTACATAGTTCATAATGAGACCCACCAACCTGTTATTCAACCCCATCTTTAACATGATCTCTTGTAAGAAGTTCTATTTGACCCTGTCATAGGCTTTTGACATGTCCAATTTCAAGGACATAAATCCCTTCTTCCCCTTTCTTTTCTGTTTGAGGAAATGCACAAGTTCATATGCCACTAACATGTTGTCTGTGATTTGTCTCCCTAGTACAAATGCAGACTGTGTTGTAGAAATAATGGATGGAAAGACCCCTTTGAGTCGATTTGTGATTACTTTAGAAATTAGTTTATACATGACATTGCATAAACTAATTGGCCTAAAGTCAGAAACTTATGATACATTTTTCTTCTTTTGGATTAGAACTAAAAATGTATGGTTAAGGCCCTCAAGAACAACCCCAGTATTTAGTACATTAAGAATTGCATCAGCAATACTACCACCAATAACATGCCAGTATTTTTGAAAAAAGAGAGGTGACATACCATCAGGGCCAGGTGCTTTGTTAGGATGCATTTGATTCAAGGCACGTGTCACTTCTTTAGCTATGAAATCCCTGCCCAGGTCTATATTCATCTCAGAGGTGAACCTAGTTTCCACCCCTTCTAAAATATCCATGGCACCCCTTCTTGAAGAGGCTGTAAAAAGAGATTTGTAGTAGTCAACAATTAGTTTGTCCCTGCTTGCCCTTTCCTTCCATTGGCCTTCACTATCCTTGAGCTTAGCTATGTAGTTCCTTTTCTTCCTCTGGGAGGCCTTTGAATGAAAATATTTGGAATTCTTATCCCCACATTGCAACCATAGAACTTTTGATCTCTGCTTCCATAACAGTTCTTCTCTCTCTAGCCAGAGTTGGACATTGTTGCTAGCAGCCTGTAGCTCCACGGGTCTTGCATAGTTGGGGTCTTCTTCCTACAGGTGCTGTAGGTTTGCCTTAGCTAAGGCTAGATTTTTATGAACCAAGCCAAAACAGTTACGGTTCCAACTGTTAAGCTTGCTACTGCACTCCTTAATTCTTTTCATAGCATTATTCATGTTTCCATTGCCAGTTCCATTTTGCCACACCCATTTAATGATATCATCACAATCTTTATGCCCACCCACATCGACTCAAATCTAAACATTCTTTTCCTTCTACCCATTTGTGAAGCCCCTTCAGTATTAAGCTATATGGGTATGTGATCTGAGTATGACATGGAACCATGAGTGATCTCAAAATTTGGAAACCCCTCCACCCAATCTGAGTTTGCCAAACATCTGTCTAGTCTCTCATATATTCTCTCCTCACCTTCCCTCCCATTACACTAAGTATAACAAGGACCCCTACTGTAACCCAAGTCCATTAGATTACAATCATTGATAGCATTACAAAACTCTTCCATAAGGCCTTCAGGTCTCCTGTTTCCCCCCCATTTCTCATTTGGCTTGAGTATCTCATTGAAATCTCCCATTAGTAACCAGGGGTAGCTGACTGAGTTATACAGTTGGCGTATTAAACTCCAAGTTTCATGACTGCTAGCAGTGGCAGGATGGCCATATATACCAGTAAACATCCAAGCTCTCCCTTGGTCCTCAACACATTTGATCAAGGCATGAATGTGATGGGAGGAGAAGTTAATAATATGTAGTTGCACCTCAGATTTCCACATAAGTGCTAAACCTCTGCTTTTGCCCTAACAATCTACTGTGAAACAGTTGGCATATCCCAGCCTGAACTTGTATTTAACCATGCTACTCGAGGTCACCTTTGTCTCCTGCAAGAAAAAAAAATCAGGATCTTCTTTCTTGATGAGGTCAAGAAGTGTTCGCAATCCCCGTGGATTCCCAAGCCCACAGAGATTCCAACTTAAGCTTTTCATTGAACCCGGTGGGGCTGATTATCAACCACCACCGATACATTGGTCGTCGCATCCTCTTCTAAACCCTGAGGTAAGTTCAAGGACTGTCTCTTCGAAGGTCTGTGATCTCCCTCATCCAATGGGAGTGCTTCCCTCTTCTTTGAAAATTTAGCTGTTACGCCCTTTTCCATATTTCCTTCTGTTGCCAAACCTATCATGGACTTCGGCTTACGGCCCCTTTTTTTCAAATTAGGCCCAGCAGGAGGGGATGTTAACGTAATGTTTGGGCCCATAGCCTTGTCCTTCTTTGTTGATAGGTCCTGGCCTATTCTTATTGGGTGGACGACGTCGTTTTCCATATAGCCGTTAGTCTCCTCCTCCCCACAAGTTTCCTGCACGCTCCCTACTTCCGAATGACTCTCAGCTCTTGTAACAGAATTCTGCTGCTTCAGGAATTCAGATTCATACGATGGCTTATCTCCTAGATTTACGGTCTTTGGATAACTATTATCAAAAGGTGGCTCCGTGCTTTTCTCCTCAGAAACCAATCTTTAGTCGTTGAAATCTTATCCTTTTCCTGAGACAATCCCCCTCCAACCTGGCTCTGTGTTTGGCGTCTTTCGCCACCCCATCCAGGTGACGGTGCCGTTCTCAACCATTGCCCATACAGGAAGGTAACCTCAGGGTTAGTATGTTGGCATGCTTTCCAGCTCATGCAGTCTCGATGACTATGGCCCAGGCATCCGCAATGGTAGCAGAAATCCAGTAACCGTTCATAAGAGAAACAGACCCAATAGTCTCTCTGAGCTCCAAGAGCAATTTTCTTTTTTCGCAGCAATGGTTTAATTATATCCAGAGTCACTCTAATTCGCATGTACTCTCCCCAGGCCAGTTCAACTTGATCCAGGTCGATTTCTAGTACCTTACCCAATGCTTCCTCGATGCATGATCCTACATACTTGTTTGACGCCATCATGGGCAAGTCATGCACCCTAATCCAGAATGTCGCTTCTGTGAAGGTAATCTCGTGAACCTGTAACTGGCCATCAAATTCCTTCGTGAGGACCAACTGTTTGTCGAAATGCCATGGGCCATCCCGAATCACCCTGTCCTTGTCCCTAGTTTCCCCAAATTCCACTAGGATGATTGTCGGTGTTAACTCTCTGAATTTGATACTCTTTCCGGGTCTCCAGATGCGCCTCATGGTCTGCTTGAAGGCTTCTCTATCGTAGTGACGATCCGTAAATAGTTTGAGGAACAGGCATTGCTTTCCTCTAGTAATCACATCCCCTAGTAAACCAGTATCCACAAAAACCTCACTCGATTCTTCCTGTGTGAGGGAAAGTTTCTAGCACAAATTGATTAAATCATCTGCCATCCAGGGAAACTCCCCTCAAAAGGGGAGAAAATCACTACTACAACGAGAAAAAACCCACCACCCTGCACAGCGGCAGGAAGGCCCCTCTACTCGGTTGGAGAGAACAGAGAGAGGAAAGGTTAGGTTTTTTAATTTTAGAGTTTTGTTAAAAAGTCCTATATATGTGCATAACTAGTCTTTTCCCAACTCAATTGATTGCACATTCCCTAGATCATCATCATCATCATCATCTGATCATGATATCATGATCGAAAACAACTTAATTAATTTATTTGAGGCCAACAACATCGATTTGATGATCAACATTTTGAAAAATTGAACAGTTGGGTATATTATATGTAGGACTTAATTAGTAATAAAATAATGTATATATTATAGATAGCACCTAATTATTTGCTATATTCTAATGGTAGTTTTGTTTTGTACTTTGGACGGCGTTTAAGGGTATTGATTGATGTTGAATTGGCCGGTTAATTATTTATTTTCTAATTTGATAGTACCTGGCCTGAACATCTTCAGTCCCCCCCCCCCAACAAAGAAAAAAGATAAAAAATTAAAGTAGGCAAAGCACTTGAAAATTTAAAGGATTTTGTTATACATCAGTCACTATTTACCCTCATACTGATAAACACCTAACAATTTTTTTTTTCTCATAGGATGTGGGGTGTAAGGTAGTAAATAGTAAATGATGGATAGATTAATTCAAATTTAAAATGCTCCTTTATCTATAGTACTCCATAAATGCGTGCTCGCGAGTCGTATGTGTTAAGGACGTGTTTCACACCACCAACCACACAGATCACCTGTAACAAATAAAGGGGCGGCACTTGTTGCCCTGTAGAGTCTCCGATGCCAAAGTCAGTATAGCAATATGAGAGTAAATATATAAAGTAGCAAATAAATCAAATTTAGTTCAAGTGTAGTATTTGTTACCTCTTGTAGGCTATTTATAGAGGTTATTTTCTTGGAGTGATAGAACTCAATTTCCCTTGTGAAACATTTTCCTTTTAGGAGTCTAAGTTTTGTAAAGTATTTTCCTTTTAGGAGTCTAAGTTTATCTCTTATTAGGAACTTGAGTCATCTCTCTCTTAGGAATCTAAGTCCCTTCTTCTTAGGAGTTTGAATCCCTTCTTGACTTTATCTTTTAGCTCAATTTTGGAGGCTCAAATATCTCTTCCAGCATGCATGTTTGGCTAAAAGAAGTATGATTAATGCAGATTTTTTATTTTTTGAAAAAAGATGTGATCACTTCTCGTCTTAATAATTATTTAAGCCGATAGAAAGATGTAGATTAAATTATTTATATTATATTTTTAATTTTTCTTACGTGTGAGTAAGTCTCTTCCTTAATGAGTAAGAATAACCCGTGGAATATTCAACTAAGTGGGTAGAGCATTGTAGAGTCAGGATTCAAAATCAAGATCTCTACTAGATCAGATACCATATAAAATTACCATTTGTCTAAAAAAGTTTAAACTGATAAAGAAGAAATAGATTTAATTATGAGAAATACTCTAGCCACAAAGTGATTACACAAAAGTAATTTCACAAACTCATATAACTTGATGTGATTTGTTAGATTGTAAAATTAATTTTATCGTAAAGTAGATCCAACAGATCATATGAAGCTACGTAAGTTTGTGAGATTATTTTTTTGTAATCATTTTATAGCTGTAGCACTCTCTTTAATTATTTATATTATATATATATATTTTTTTTAAATAATCTACTCTAGATATTTATTTTCGTGTGTTTTGGACCGAAGAAAAATTATAACAAAAGACAAAGAAACAACAGTAAAACCACAAAATACAAAAAGGAAATCAAAGTGAGAAGACAAAGTCCAGAAATAAATAGTGGTATAAAACCTATCGAGATGACGACCCAGTCTTTCTTTTAACATTACTCTTTGCGATTCAGGCGGTTTGGATATAAAATGTCTTCCGATTCATTTTAATTATCTTATCTAATTATTATAATTTTTTAAATTTTTATATAAAATATAATAAATAATTTAATTTTTTTATATTTAAAAATAATAATATTATTAAAAAAATAATATTTTAATAATATTTTATTTTATTTTTAACTTTCATACGATGTCATCTTCAAAACCTCTCAATTTCCACTGTTTGTTGCTATTCTGACCAGCAAATATCGATACGGATTCAGTGCCGGCAGATCGAAGGTCTAAGGCTGAATTGCCCCAGGCTGATGTTTTTTATTTTATTGGATTTTGAAGATCTCATAAATTAAGTTTCATATGAATTTTATGATTTGTTTTCACACATGAGATGAAATGAAAGTTTTTGAAATATATATGAATAGCGTTGAAATATATTAAGTATAAATAAGATAAGATGACACAATATGTGGAGTGTGTTTGTTAATTTATAGATATGAAATGATATTAGTTTGATTTTTTTATAGCATTTAATGTGGTGGGATCCACAAATAATCTTATTAATGTGGTATTATTTTATTGAAGAAAACCGTTGAAAGCCCGCGCATTGGAGTATAACAACCATTTCAACAACAGTTGAGAAGTTTTCGGCTTTCGTATGAGCACGATTTTCCTTTCTTTCCTGCTTCCTTTATTTATTTATTTATTTATTTACGTAATTATTTTTTCTCTGTAAATCTTTTACAAATCTTTATAGAATATATATTGAAAGAAAAAATTTACATAATCTCTTACTATTTACACAATCTCTACACACCACACTTTTTTTAATTTTTATTATTTTTTTCTTTTATCAAATATTTAATATATGAATAATTAATAGAAAATTTGAATTAGTTTAAAAAGAATAAACTCAAAAAAAAAAATTTAAAATTTAAAAATTTAAAAAAATATGATGTGTGGAGGTTGAGGAGGTTGTGTAGTACTGCTCATCAACAGTTGAGAAGTTTTCCTGGGCGTTCGTATGAGCACGTTTTTCCTTTTTTTCTCTGCTTCTTTTGTTTATTTATTTACGTAATTAGTTTTTCTATGCAAATCTGGAGCAAATCTCTGCAAATCTTTTACAAATCTCTGTAGAATATATATTGGAAGAAAAAATCTACACAAACTCTTACTATTTATACAACCTCCACACACCACACTTTTTTTAATTTTTATTATTTTTTATTTTGACAAATATTTAATATATGAATAATTAATAGAAGAATTGAATTAGTTTAAAAAGAATAAACTCAAAAAAAAAAACTTTTAAAATATTAAAAAATTTAAAAAAATTTAAAAATGTGGAGGTTGGGGAGGTTGTGTAGCATTGCTCCAATTAATTATTCTTTCAATCATCTACATTTTCTCTCATATTCATATTTTTTATAGTTTTAAATAATAGTTTTAAAAATAATTTAAATAACTACGAAAATATAAAAAAATAATTTTAAAAATATTAAAAATACTTTAAATTTTTATTTAAAATATTTACTAGAGTAATAGTTCAAAGCAGAAGAAAAAATATTGAGGAGTTAAATTTGTAAATGGAAGTGAGAGAAAAAAATAATAAAAAAAGAATAGAGAAATATTATTTTAATAGAATAGAGAATGGATAGGGAATGAGATGTATAAGGTTTTTGAAATATGATTAAAATTTAGGAAAAAATTTTATAGAATGTACTTTTTAACTAAATTGTAGGAAATTTTATAGGGAATCTAATGGGATTAATGCTCTTAGTTTGAGGCTATCTGTTTGTTTATATTATATATAGATCCATCAACCCATCTAGATAAGGGTATAAGTAGTACTGTTCCATTCAAAGATTGATATATGGGTTGTTAATACGTCTAATTCGTACCTATAGCTAGATCATATTATAAAATCTCTCTCTCTCTCTCTCTCAATATATCTTGTATATCCCGGGGACAAGTGCTCAAGTCTTTTGTAAAAATGTAGGCTCCACCAATAAACAACGAATTTTTTATAGTGAAGTCTACTTTTTTTATAAAAGGTTATGTGAAACTTGTACGTTTCAGAGAGCTTGTATATAATATCATTATTAATTTAGTTTCACTACATAAAAACTGCTTATTTGCGACTAATTTTTTTTCAATAAAATGACTATTTTTAACTAAAATGAGTATTCTGTTTTCGTCACAAATAGTCATTTCGTTAAAAACAATATCACAAATACTCATTTTTCTTGCAGAACTTCTGGAGTGATCGATACTTTTTTCTATTATTTCGTTGATCAGTTCTTCTACCCATGCATGCAATATTGGTCAACGTCGTGTGTTGTAGGTCATGATAACATGAATTTTATGCAGTATTTAATTTACAGCAAATTAAGGCAAAAGTTGCAGTCGTACGTATAACTATATATACTAGCAATGCAATATCAACTATCTTTTCCCGTTTTGCATCTTTTAGTATTATATTAGGCTTGAAGCTATGTATGAATTAATTAGGCGTTCTGAAAATTAAGGAAATTAGGAGCTAAAATTAATAATTAATACATATCAAGCTATAAATTAGTAGTTCGAATTAGTCATATTTGGCAATATTTTCCTTATAATTATAATATGCATATGTATCGGCCTAGTCCTAACTATATATATACTAATTACCACTTTCTCTACTACGTACCCAGCTGGTTTTTTTTTTTTTTCGCCCTTCTGACTTTTGCAATAGGAATGCCGTCTCAGACCCACATCACCCAAAACAATCTCATCCCTCTCTCAAAGCACCTTACATTTCTTCATTGGAAACCATTTCCCCAGGCAAGGGATCAGAGGACCATTTCTCCAGGCAAAAACATTTATCCAGCCAACAAAACCATTTATCTTCCTCTCTTTCTTCGTTACTATGTCATAAAACCAGTTCTTGATTTTGTTCTGGCCGGGTTAAATCCCTTTATCTTCCTCTCTTTCTTCATCACTATATATAGATTCTAGAATACCATTTGCGCCTATATCACAAAAGAAGACGAGGCCCTAAGTGCATGAGGAGAGTATACAGTACAACAAAAATTTTAAGAAAATTAAAGGAAAAAAAGGGCTGGTTCGAGTTTTATTTTTTTATTTTTGATAAGTACTGGTTTGATGTTTATGAACATGAAGCACTCATGGCAAAGGTAGTTAAAAACCCAGCAAAATTTAAGGAGGTATTTGAGGAAGCATTTTTCTTTTCTTTTGGTATTCTTTGGCTTCTGAAATTTGAAGAGGGAGGGAATTTCGTGTGTTAGCTTTCCACCAATTTGCAGCTTAGAGATCTGATGATATTCCTTGAAGGTGGGAAGACGAAGGGGCTGAGTTTGGGAAGACTGTTCTGTGGAGAAGACGAAGCATGCTTTGCTTGGGGAAGACAAAGCGTGGAGAAGACGAAGTGTGATTTGGGAGGGGGGAAGAGTTTGGCTTGTTTTCTGGTTTGGGGATGAAAACACACCGTTTTCATTTTATGTCCACGTGGGACTCGGTTACGCCACGGTTCCTTCCCTCGGTTGTAACCAGCATTTTTCCATAATTAAACTCAGCTGCTATATGTATATAAATATATATATTTATATATTAATATATATGTGAATGGAAAATACTACTACTCTCACCATTTTATTTTATCGTTGTGATTTTTAATTTTAATTTTTATTTAGTGATTAAGAAAGTATTTTTTAATAATATTATGATTTTTTATTTTTTAAAAAAATATTTAAAAATATTAAAAAATACATGTAAAAAAAGCAAAAAAAAAAATAATAATAAAAAAAGAAAAAGAAAAAAATAAAAAAAAAAACTCAATTTGCGTAAAGCGGGTAGCTAGCTCCCAGCTCGTTGGACGTACGTAGCACGTCCCTATGTGAATTAGTACTACGAACTACGCCATTCGGAATATTCCAAATATTGTTTATTTCTTATCCAAAGACCAATCGACCAATCATATTATAATTAAGCAATTAACACATCATTAAAATACTAAAATAAGTCATGACTAAAGCCAGGCAGATCAGGACATCATGACTATATATTAATTAATGCACCGCCGGTCGAAAGTACAAAAATATTATGACTTTTTATATATATATATATATATATATATATATATATATAAACGCGATGCTGCAGCTGCTAGGTCCACATATGACTTCCATCGAAGGTGGCCACCGGAAAGTGTAAATTTGTTTTTTTGTTTTTATTTTTTTTTATACATTTTTTTATATCTTTAAATAATTTTTTTTTTTTTAAAAAATTCACAATATTATTTAAAAATATTTTCTTAATCATTGATGACTACTTTCGCTGGCCTTCATCTAGGATTAAGCATTATCAATATATAACCATCGAGTGAGATGGATTGTGAAGCACCACGCAAACATGATGCATGTTAGCTGGAAGTTTGTTCTAAATGAGGAGGAAGATGAACTAATTCAACGTGTCAGGGTGAGTATAGTCATGCCTATTTCCAACATATAATTTGTGAGCATACTATTTTAGCTTAATCCCCAACAATAATTTCTTACATTACGTTATTAGGCGGATTTTATCCTAGATTGGGAGAACCCAAATCATAGAGAATGTATAGAATTACAGCTACAATGTAGTTACAATACTTTTCATCCTAACTGTACTTAGAATATAAGAAAAGCCCTCCGCATGCAGCGACCTTGGCAAAAGGGTCAATAATGGTGGATGCACCAGTGTGGGAAGATTTGTGTGACTGATGGATATCTCCTACCTTTTAGGTAACATATTAGTTATATCGTTTTTAGGGTTAATTTTTAAATAAAATTAGACGGGTGCGAATGATGTCCTAATTTCAGGTTGTATATACATAAGTTGTTTTGTTAGGACTGAATTTGTATGGAAGACATGTTATGCATTAACATTGTATGATGGAAAAAAGTGCAAGTTTTGATTAAATATACTAATTCATTTCCATGGTTTGGATGACCTAGAAATTATCAAGTCAAAATAAGATGAATTGGGAGAAGGCACGATCAAATCATGTAGTCGGGTCGAAGTCATTTGTCAGGTTAATCTTTGAGAATGTAAGGAAATTCTATTATATATATAGTATCTATAACTTGTAGACATGCGTTACAAGTCATTATTACTGTAATGAACTATAATTACTTTGTAGCGTGACAAAATCGACAATTTAGTATATTTTTATAAGTTATCTATGTAGTCTGGCATAAAAATGAGATATGTTACAGAGTACAGTGAAGAGAACTATGTAAGCAACAATAACACTATCATATGTTTAGTTTATTCCTGTTAAAAGAATATTTATTT
>QEOT01002038.1:392988-411059 GCA_003123785.1 Pterocarya stenoptera
ATATATATATATATATATTTATCTATAGATATATATGCTTATTAGCGATTCTTGTAGAATACAGGTAAGATACTACAAATTACCATTACACCACTCTTCCATTAATTTTTTTCTATGGAAATAGACTAATTTAATTAATGATCCGAAATTACAACAGTTAACTTATCAGTACATGCAAACTATAAGCCAATCTACGCATCAGCTCTGGTGCTTCCCACACACAAATTACTTTGTGGCGAACATTGTCTTAATTTCTAATCAAACTCTCTCATAATCAGAGAAAGCGTTCTATAAAAACAGAACTTGAAGGCCCCCTCTATCCTCCCAAGGAGGATGAGTATGGGACACAACTATGGACATCAAATCCAATAGCTTATTTCTATTAAATTAATAACTAAAATGAACGAAAAAAACTACAACTAAACACATTAACAAACAGGACCACAAGCACTGGAGAGACCCCAGACAACACGCCCACCACAAGCATCAGCATCTCGAGCTCTGACTGAGCGAGTTCCCAGCTAACGCACGGACCACAACAACCCAGCCGTACGATCACCAGACGTAGCATCGCTCACCACTCTCGAACAACTCTTGCCCCAGATTACGTCCGATCTAAAGGCTCAACACCTCACTCAGGTCAACAAAACAACAACACACCAGAAAAGCAAAGCAAAAACAAAATACTGGGAAGGAGACAACACTGAAACCGACAAAGCCAAGAACAAAAATAGATGAACAGTGCACAAGTGGTCGGCAGTGGCGCGTGCAGGACACTGTTCACACTAGGAGGAAAGCCATCGATTAAACTTGGAAGTCCCGGAGTTAGAGATTCCACAGAAGCCGAGCGTGGGGTTGGCAAAGGGCTCCTCGATGGCACGTGATGGCCACGCGCCGGCTAGATCCGGAGTTTCGTCCCGTGCATTTGGGCTAAGCGCCACTCCAATGGACGCCGGATTTGATAGACTTGAAGATCGACGGCTAAGCGTCATGCCGGTGAGGCGCGTGTAGAAGGTCGACGGCTGGAAAGACTCGAACGACATTCCTCCCTTATATGGCCTGAAACACACAAAAACAAACAACAAAAACACAACACGAAAATAAAATAGACAGAAGGGAGGGGGGAGGAGCCGAAGCTCCTACCCCCTCAAGTTAGATCTGGAGTTAGGGAAGTTTTAGAGAGAAAGAAGAGGGTTTTCCTAGAGAGAGAGCAAAAAGGGTGAAAACTCACCACTCTTCCATTAATATCTTAAAGAAATCTGGTCTAATGTTATATATTACAAAATGTTTAGGCATGTTTGGTTTCAACCATTCTTAAAGAAAACCGGTCTAATTGTTTTTCAATTTTTTTTAAATACCATTTAACTTTTCAACTTTTTGTCCAATCATTTGCTTAAACTTTTGTGACAAGTCAAGAACTAAAAACAAAAATATCATAAAAAAATTATGATAGAACAAGTTCTCAACTTTTTTCATCCACTTTTTGCAAATCTACTACTATTTATATTTTTAAATAATCTACTCCATGAAATGTGGTAGCGTTGAACCAAATAAACCATTACAGCTCAAATTGGTATTATATTTCATATCCCTTAGAACATCTATTGCATAAACCTTACTTATGTTAATTGAGTCTATAGATTTATCCTTGGAAGTCCAAAATATAATAGCGACAACATTAGTTAGTTTTGCTTCCAAATCCCGTTCATGACCTCCCATAAATCACCTGCAAATCTACCATCAAAAGTACTATTTTAATAACATTTTTAGCTTGATAACAACAAGCAATATATATCATTTAAAGCAATAATCACATCCAATTGCATGAGTATTTTTTTTTTCATTTTTCATTATATTGAAACATAAAAAAGTCTTGCGTGATAACATTATTCCTCATGGCTCATGTCTATCAAGCATGGCTCCGTCTTTGATTGTTGTGAGCTCTTCTTCTGTTGTTCATGTGTGCTTGCCTTCGACGGTTTTCTATTGTAATATATAGCAGAGGGAGGATCTTAAAAAATATGTCGTCAGCATGTTTGTAGTAGCACATCCTCCACACTCTTCCAAAACGTAAGAGGCCCAACAGTAATTGCAAAACCAAAAACACATCTCAATTCAACACTTAAGAAGTTCCAGTCAATTCCAATCCCAGAATTCGAGTCAAATTCTTCAGATGTTGGAGTTGACAGTCCCGACCCATCACCTGTGCAATGTTTTTCCAAAGGAAAGCCACATAATCCAATGTTCCCCTTGTAGGAAGATATTGGGAATGTAGCAAATTGCTTAATTTGTGGAATTTTTCCAGACAATTGATTGAACGAAATATTTAGGAGTGATAGGAAAATTAGATCATCTGCCAGTTGAACAGGAATCTCACCAATAAGCTTATTGCTTGACAAGTCTAGTGACTCAAGATAACTTAATTTTCCCAAAGATGGTGGAATATTACCTGTGAAACCATTATGAGACAAGTTGAGGACATATAGTGATTTGAGTTTTCCAATTTCTTTTGGTAGAGGCCCATCAAAGTTGTTGCATGAAAGGTCAAGGATGGTGACAGTGGTTAGTATCTTCACCAGATTCAGAGATAGACCTTTGGCAATAATTGTCAACTTATCTTGATAATTAAAACCATACCCATTGGGAAACTGAAAATCTGTATGAAGGAGCTCTAATTGCAGCTTATCTTATCAGCCATAAGTGCCTTCAAGATGTGGAAAGATTTTTCTGTCAGCTTGCCACTGAAATTGTTTGAAGCTAAGTTTATAATTTGAAGCATTGGCCAAGTGGCATTAATAGACTCCAGACAATCAATACGTCCATAAAACTTGTTTGATTGCAAAACAAGGACACGCAGCATGGATACGTTCATCAAGTAACATGGGAAAGTATCCTCAATGTTGTTATTCCTTGTGTCTAGGAATTCCAAATCTTTGCAGTTGGCCTAGGATTTTGGCAACATTCGTTCTAATTGATTTTCAGCAAGATCTGAAGTATGGAAGCCACAATTGTTTCGAAACGTATCAGGAATTTTACCTATGAGGTAGTTTCTCCTTAGATTCAGCACCCCTAGAGTTAGCAGAGTATAATACTCCCTAGCCTGACTCATCTCAAGTAAGCAATGGGGGACCATGCCACTCAAGAAATTGTTAGATAAATCCAGAACACGAAGACTAGTACCTGTACCATTGCATATTGACTCGGCAATACTCCCATAAAACTTAGTGCTCGAAAGAAAAAGGAAACGAATATAACCCATGGATTTAAAGATGCTGGTTGGTATGGTGGAGTGGAAATTATTCCTGGATAAATCCAAGTATTCAGCAAAACATGGAAGACTCGGGAGTTGCCCTTGGAGTTCGTTGAAGCTTAGATCCACCATCCGCATGGAACAATTGTTGAGAAAATGTCTTTCTAGAGTCACCATGTAGTTATTGGAGAGATTTAAGATATTCAGACTTGAAAGATCCCAAATCCATAGTGGTATTTCTCCATGAATCTGGTTGTTTGAAAGGTCTAGATAGTATAAGCGAGATTGGTTTCGCAAGAAATTTGGAATTCTTTTCAACTTGTTAGAAGCCAATCCCAAAGCTGAAAATCGGGGAAAAGAGAATAGTGAAGAATTAATTCCACTATATTCAATTGAGTGATCTTTAAGTTTTGAATCGCACTAAACTACAAAGAGCCATTGAAGTTATTCGAAGAAAGATTAAGAGCCGAAAGAGAAGGTAGTTTGAATAGAGACATGGGAATTTACCCTTCCAAGATGTTGTGACTTATATCAAGATCTCTCAATAGGCAAGAAGGAGCAATTGAAAATTCATCTAGTGAATTGGAACTCAAATCAAGAGCCTCCAAATTCAAAAGATCTACCCATCGAGTGGAGGTAATCTGACCTGTGAAATCATTGTTGTCAAGGATTATTTTTCTCAAATTCTTGCTCATGCTTAATGATGGAATTGGTCCATTGAATCTATTCATTGACAGGTCCAAATGAAACAATTCAGTTAGATTTGCCACTGACTTTGGGATTTCTCCACTGAAATTGCAATAAGAAAGATCGACTTCAGACAATAATTTGAGATTCCCAATAGAATATGGCAAGAAACCTTCAAGTTTATCATTATATGACAGGTCAACCATTTGCAATGTTGGAATTTGAAAGATCTTTTCTGGAAATGTTCCATTCAACGAAGAGCCACTGAAAATCAAGGTTGACAAATTTCTGAAGTTTGCAAAAAAATTAGGAATCGGAGCAGAAAAGTTGTTACGGCTCATATTAACAGAGAGGGATTCAAGATTCGCCAAGGAGGAATCAAAAGGCCCTGATAGAATACAATTTGACAAGCTCAACACTCTTAGATTTGGTAGTGAAAATGATAATGTTGGGCCCCACTCATACCCTTGCATTGATATATTCACACCATCGAGATAAAGTTCCGTAAGCTTCGAAAGATTTTGAACAAGCATATTTAGATTTGGATTCTCAAGCTTCAACGTCCAAGGGGAGGACACATAAGTACTTAAATCGAGACTAACCAATTCCTTTAAATGCGAAATTGTAATTGGAATTTGTCCTTCAAACCACCCAGTATGCGAAAGGTTTAAATGAACCAAATTCGACAACTTGTTAAATTCTGAAGGAATCTCAGAACTGCTGAAGTAGTTGTATGCTAAATTCATATTCTTCAGATATTGAAGCTTGAAAAGGCTGCTTGAATTGTCAAGTGGACCTGAGACATGTTCCTTGGTGAGGTCAAGACCAATAACACGTCCATTGTTGCAGGTCACGCCTTCCCATGAGCAACAATCGATGCTTTTGTTCCAGTGCACCAGTTTTCTGGACAGAGCATTGTCAAAAATGAGGCTATCCTTCAATTGGAGCAACAAGAATTTCTGATTGGTAAGACATTTGCTGCAAACCATAGGAACATAGAAGCTGATAGAAAGTAAGCATATGGGCATGAAGAAAAGCCATGAAAGGAGTGGAATTCTCATTGAATGCTGTAATAAGAGACCCACACTCACACAATAATGATCGAGTTCACCAAAACCAGGAAAAAAGAAGAAGACAAAAATCAATGCCGATACATTATTTGGTTGAGCAAAATATACGAAAGAAAAAGAGTACGGTTAGGGTACTTACAATTGCAGGAAGATACACTGCTCCAAGAGGTGTCGAGTATAATCGATAACGTCCGTTACAGGATTCGGGTCTGTCTTCTTTCACGTTCTGATCGAGGGCTATATAAATTTCAACGAACAAATCTCACTCTTAATTCAATTTGGGTTCCATTTTCGTTCACCTGCTCATATTTATTATTTTAGCTCAAGTGAAGGACGTGAGTAGGCCGCTGGTATGCTTGACTTTGAAAGTCTTTCAATTATCTTCAATTATGAAAGTATAGATTTTTTTAATTGAAAGAGGATAAACGTCCGCGTCGATATATTTTATTAACTACTGGACTCCCCTTTAATCCATCTTTCGAAAATTTTCATCTCAATTTTATTATTATATTTTTTTTAATTTCAATATAAAATAAAATAAATAATTCAACTTTTTTAAATTCATCTTATATCCTCTCACTTAATCATTATAATTTTCTCAAATTTCAATACAAAATAAAATAAACAATTCAACTTTTTCAAACTCATCTCATCTCTGAAAACAAACGAGGCCTTAAGAGTTGATCTCTCTTTTTAATTCTCTAATTCTCATTCCATAAGGTGACAAACGTCATTCAGAAGATCTAGATAACCCACCTTGATAAACCTGCATGCATTATGCATGTTTTTTTTTTTTTTTTTTTTGAGGTAAATTCCCATATATTAAGCTCAAAAGAGAGTTTGAATACAAACTGGCATAGTACCAACAGACCCGTTACCCAACATACCCGTTACTATCACCAACAGTAAGTGCATCACGACTTAAAACATGAGCTACAATATTACTAGCTCTACGAGTATGTCTTGCAGACCAAGATGTGAAAGAGTTCAGGATATTTTTAGTGTCACTAATCATTGTTCCCACATAAGAATCAGTGACTTCCCCTGCCTTTAAGTAGTTGACAAATTGTAAGGAGTCCCCTTCCACGATTAGTTCTTTCCAATCTAGACTCTTGCAAAAGATGGCTGCTTGCAATAGAGCAAAAGCTTCTACCAGCAAAGGGTCGGGATATAGATCATGGTTCTTTCTCATAGTGGTCTTGACTTTTCCTTCTCAGTCTCGAATAACAACTCCAACACCTACCTTGTAATTGATCTTATTGAGGGCAGCATCCAACTTAAGTTTTAACATACCATGGGGAGAAGATTTCCATTGAGATGACATACTCATAGCAGTTAATGTTTTATGAATTAATCTGAAATATTTCTATTGAAAATGGCCAACACTGAAGATATATAAAACGTTTGTAGTAGTACTATTTGTGGGTGTATATATATGTATATATATAGCACAATGTATGACTTATAAAGTGGCATACGTAGTACGGTTAATAGTTCATAAAATTGATCACTATTAAATGTGAACATGTTGAAGTAAAGTAAAATTCTATTCATAAGCCTCACACACCATACATGACAATCTTTTTTGTGATTTGTTTAATTATTTTCTCTTATAAAATGTGTGTTATATAGATGATGAATAGAATAATTCAATTGTTTTAAGAAGAATAAAATCAAAAGAAATTTTCAAAAAAAATTAGAAAAAAAAAATTGTAATGTTTGATACATGGGCTTATGAATAGCAATACTATGAAGTAAATGCTTGAATGAATTAATTTGGTAAAACAATATTACACGACTATTTATAGTAGTTACGAGGAGTAAAGTAAAAAATACAAAGAATAAAATATAAATAGAGGAAATTATAAACAAGGATCCAGTGAAGGACCCAGTAAAATACATAATAAAATAACATTTTAACAAATAAAAATTAATACAACAATTATAAATTGTAATAATCACCACTTTAATTATACATATAATGATATATACAAATCTTAAATGAATAAGTTTCGCACCTTTTATAAAAAGGAAAAGTCTAATTGTAAGTGATTTTACGCACCAATACGTGCACCCATTTAATATAATTGGTCAGAAAATAATTTTTATTGAAGAACATTAAGGCATAAGTATTAATATGCAGATTAGTACGCAAACTCACTTTTACATAACAAAATTCTTATAAAAAATAGATCCTATTAAGAAAAAAGTTTTTTTTTTTTTTTTATAAGATCTACTATTTTATAAGACTTACACATTTAAAACTTGCACTAAAATCACCCTTCAAGATTGATCTAGTCGAAGCCGAGATAGTTAGAAGTCAAGGGTCTAAAGACCTGAGCAGCCTCAGCCTCTATCAACTCCAGCTGTCCTTTAAAGAGGTGCATGTACACCACCCAATCACCGTTTCCGGCGGGACTCGGCATCGGCATCACGTATCCGGCGTCCCCTTCCCACGGACAATGGTACGAACCAAAAGCCGGGGTTCCCCACCCGAAGTCCACCTTAGACACTGGAAACTGTTGCCCGGATGACACCACCAAAGCCGGTCCATCTTCGCTCCCATTATAATATATCTTTGCCAAACCTGGCACTGGACGATGAGCCTCCACCCAATCTATCAGCCCCAAAAAATGTTCCTTTGTCACTGCACCTTCCAACAGTTTATGAACCTCATCTGCCACCCAATCCAACGGCTTGTCGTTAATCTCACTCACTTGCTTGGCACCATAGGGTATGGACAGCACATTTCCAAAGTAAGAACCCATGAGTGAAGCTTTATGTTTATCTCCTTCGCTTAATCTTGTCCTTCCATCGACAACAATGCCCAACTTGGTTACCTTTTTGTCCATGTTCTTAATAATAGCCCATTTGGCAATCATCTTCCACAGGAATGCACTAAAACACTGTAATTTTGTCCTCCTACAACCATTGGTGCTGGCTAGTGACTGGAGACGGTTGAGTTGGTCGGCAGTAATGTAGTATATGCGGCTAATGAGATTGTCTGCATCAAGTTCTGGGTCTTTGGGTGGGGCCAATGTGGTTATGGGGACATACATGTCATCCAAGGAGGGATGAATCGAGCCGGGGTGTCGAGGGTTGAGTAGAGATCGACGAAAAGATGGCATAACAGTGATGGGTTTAGACCGAGCCATCTCAGCCCACGAAACAAGAAACATGTTGGCCGAGTAAGCGTCTGCTATTCGGTGGTCAAATGTGCATGCCACCACCAATCCGCCACATTTTAGTTGAGTAGCCTGCACCATGCATGCAGTTAATTTCGAATAACTATTAGCTAGGTAGTACCTCATGATCTTATAACATATCTACCAATCATGCATTTAATCGGTCCATCTCTAAATCATTTCGACAAATGAATTGAATATAGTTTTTTTTGTTTCATTTAGAATATTTGTAGGTTCCATAATTTCTAATTTTTTAACGAGTGATTAATGGTTAGGGAAATTTATTACAAAGAGGTTTACTTTCTTTTTCTTCTTTTTTTTCGGGTATTTTTTTTTTCCTTTGAATTTTTACGAAGGCAGAATATAATATGGATATTCTTTTGAAGTTTAGAGCATTGTAGTCAATTTAAGTTCTTGTGCGTATGAACCTTCTAAGCCAATTCCAAGTCCCGACAGTCTAGTACTTCCAGTATCATGATGGAGCCCTGGCCCTTCCCAGATGAAGATAAGATTCTCTACGAAAAAATATACTGCATGATAATTTATAATAAAAATTCATTTATATGTTAATTTTGCCTTCTCTCCAACACTAAAAATTACGAGTTTATGATATATTCACCTGTAATTTGGATCCTATCGGCCATTTCCAGTTGCAAACACATTTAACAAAGATCGCATATATAGGTACCGGTACTAGCTTTTAAGTAAACAAAGGAAAACGTTTTTTCAAATTTATAACTAATATTCTGTAGTTGTTAAAAAAAAATAATAATTAGAGTAATGCTAGATACAAGCTCAAAGATGCAAGCCTTGTACAAGCCTTTTGTAAAAATGTGGACCCCATCAAGAAAAAGTAAATTTTTCACACTCTTTCATGGTGGAATCCACTTTTTTATAAAGGGCTTGTGCGGGGCTTGTACATTTGGGACTTGTATATATCATTTCTCTAATAATTAAACCATTGAAAAGAAGTGTCTGCATGAAAAAATAAAAATAGAAAGAAAATCTATGGTCCAACAGATTTCAGAAAACGTGTTTTTGAGTGAACAAAAATATCAACTGAAAAAAACGACGGTGGTTTGCGAAAAGTCTTCGTTGTCAGAGGCAATGGGGAATCATAGCCATCTACAGAGAGAGCGTGTGACATATTGAACCAAACCTGGACAGCGAGAACACCATGCTTCCTCTGGGGCACAAGTTTGCCCTCGATGGTCTCGTCAGGGTTATACAAGTTGAGATCTTTAAGGTCTACCTCTGCGAAAGCTTCAACAAAACATACTCCGCCATTGTTCCAGAGAATCTCAGGTTCTCCAACCAAGTTTGGTACCACCTCACCGGCAAACGCGTAGTAGGAAACCAGAGTTTGTGCCAATGCCTTCTTGAGCACCCCGACCATGGACTCAAAAGCACTAAGGTTGTCTGCAGCATCATCCCCGGAGGTAGCTGCAGGTTTCTTATAGCAGAAATAAACACCCACGTCCACAGGGGGAAGAAGCAAGTCTAGGTTGGATAGTGGCAGCCAGTGCTCTTGCAATGGCAGAACTGCAGCTACCATCTCCGTCTTGCTCTCTCTCACAATGAACTCTGACCCCTCTGATCTTCCGGCCCCCATGTGCACTTGATTATGTTTCGGAGGATCTCTTGGGAAGAAAATTAGAGAGACGAGAGGATGCTCATGTGCTTGATGGCCTTGCTAGCTAAAAATGATATATAGGCACAGGGCCAGGACAGTCCTGGGATAACCGGATAGAAAATTATTTATTTATATGCAGAGTTAGGTAAGTATTATGCTAATATTAGTATTTTTAGAAAAATAAAGAATCATATGAGAATTTTACTTTTTTTAATGAAAAACAACTTATTAAAATTTAGTCATAAATTTATGTCTATAATAATCATGTTCTTGATCTCATCATGATTTGATCCATGAAAACGACCTTACACAATAACTTAGACGTTGCAACCATTTCAAAAGTTTTAAATTAAGTCGAGGAATATAAATACCTGGTCTTGTCAAACGTAAGTATATACTTATTTTTAAAGAAAATAGAACTCATCATTAAAAAAAATAAAATTATTTAGATCTTAATTTATCAGTTGATCTCATCATGAGTTGATCCATGAAAACGACGTTACACACTAATTGCAATCATTTCAAGAGTTTTTAAGTCGCACGAGTAATATTAAATACCTGGTCTTGTCAAATGTAAGTATGTACTTTTTTTTGAAAGAAAATAAAATTCTTCATTAAAAAAAATAAAATTATTTAGATCTTAATTTATCAGTTTTTTAAAGAATACACGGAAAATTTATACATTAAAGTTTTCCTTTTTAATTTAATTTAGATTGATAAATATAGGCCTCATTTATTTTCACAACTCCTCTTAATTTATTTCATTTCATCTAATTATTATAATTTTTTTAAATTTTTACACAAAATAAAATAAATAATTTAATTTTTTTAAATTTTAAAATAAAATTTATATTAAAAAATTATATTCTACTAATATTTTATTTTAACATTTTATTTTAATTAATCTCGCAAATACAAACCAGAGATTAATTAATTATGAGTAATGTTACACAATCTTTTAACCTCTATACATAATATTTTTTAAAATTTTTTAATCTTTTTAAAATTTTTTAAAATTTCTTGTTTTAAAATTGATTTAATTTTTCTATTTATTATTAATATATTTAATATTTAATTAAAAAAATACAGTACTTAGAAGTCACGTGAATAATAGAAAGTTATGTATATCTTTTCATTAATTATTGAGATAGGAAGAGGAATCTTTAGCTGGTGGACGTTAAAAAAAGGAAAAAAAAAAAAAAAAAAAAAACAAAAGGGAAAAAGGGAGAGGTCGACGCCGAGAATGGCCAGTAGATATCTGGAGCTGCATTGACAGTTGCGCTGCCCAGCACGACCCGTTGCCCAGTTGTTTTTTAGCCATTCCACTTGTTACAAAGGTAAATGTTTTTGCGTAACAAAATAATAAAAATATTATAAAAAATAAAAGAGAGAAAAAAAAAATAATACAGTAAGTTAAAAGAAGGAATGAAGTTTTCGTCTTTACAAATTGTTAAAAAAAAAATTATCTAACAATTCTTCTACCATCTTTCCAGCAACGGTGTCAAAATTGATTACGCTCAAAGAATAATGCGATAGTTGTAGCACAATTTTAAGGTGTCAATTCCACAAAAAGATAAATTAAAAGAATAATAGAAGGAACAAAGAAACTAAAGAAAAATATTAAATGATTAATGGAGAATAAAGATTAATTTTAAATGTAAATTAAAGTGAAACAAAGTAACTAACATATAAAGTACTCAAATTTGACAAATATTAAAGCACCAAGAATCCCTTGCACAAATCTGGTATTTTAATTATTCTTAATTCATTAAATAACTCAATTCCTAAAATTTTCAATTGGAAGGTATAGATTTATAAACCAAGATTAAGTTAAACGTAACCCATTGAAAAATCATTTACCACTTTTTAAATACGTAAATTATTATCATTATTGAAAAAATCCAAGGAACGACAATATACTCAATAGGCGATATCGCAACAAAGAATTAAATCAATATAGATAAATAATTGATCCAAACATAATCAAAGAGCTAATCCATTCAATAGAAAAAGCATGACTGAATCCATAAACAACATAAATTTTATGATTATTCGAAGATACTAAATCACCAATGAATTGAGAATGACAAAATAAAAGAGTTTTATTAATTGAAAATCAAATACATAAATTAAAAATAAATAAAAATACCATCTACTGTACAAGTTCATTTCAAGCCATACTTAAAAATTTAGTTACCCATAAATATAATAACCAACAAAAATCTCAAGGGAAAAAAAAATAGAGCAAATTGTGGCCATGAGAATTTTTATTTTCGATCTGTGTGAGCGTCCAAGCTAGGCCAAGCCAAAAACATTCCCCCCACTTTCTTACGTCTCCCCAAAACAAAAAGTAGGAGTGTTCATCCAGGTTCCAACCCGAACTGGAACCCGGATTGGGTTGGCCCAAGTCAGACCCTGGGTGGATTCAGATTTTTGAAACTCGAAAATCCATGTTCTAGGTTCTACCCTGGTTTTTTTTTTTTTTTTAACAAAAGCTTTTTTATTATTAATTAGACTTCAAAGATTTTGTCTCCATTTAGAATTTCAAATCATATTCTCATTAGAAAATCAATATAAATCTCTTTTAGTCTTACTTCTTAATACAACATAAACAATTAATTAACTCTTTAACTAAATGCATGTAAAAAAAAAAAAAAAATCAATATTCATCATGTAAAATGCATGCGACATACACTATGCAATCAACTACATATTACATTGTTTGAACTAATTTGTTAAGAATATTACAAAACACACACATTGCTTTAATCAAACTCTAATACACAACAAATTATTTGCAAAAAATTAGAAACTTTTCCATCAATTAGCTCTTTTTCCAACAATCATAGGATAGTAGTTTTGACAAGCTCTCTTGGTTGATTCAGAAACTAGAATTGATGTTGTTGCAGGCCATATGGGAAATGATCATTTGTTACAACATGTACAAACTAGAAGCAATATAATAGGTGTACATAAACCTAACAAAAATAAAACTCTAAAAATATGTGGTCTTTTCTGAGTTTTCTTGACATTGCAGGCTGAAAGAATATTTGCAGGAAAATCTTTAGTAGAAAATAGATTAATACAACCCACTTTTATGAGCTAAATTATTTTATGTCATAGTTATAAGCTGAAACAATTGTTCAGGTTTGATGACCATCGAGGACTCAAGTTTCACTTAATTCCAGGCCACCGAATTATATCAACTTCACACTAGTAATAATTACTTAATCCAACAACTCAAAGTAATGAATAAACAACCTGGATCATTAAAAACACACCAACAAGATAACTAATTCCACAACAACACTTCACAATTAAAACACAATAGTAGGACTAGCATGTAACTAATTCCACAATTTCACAACATCAATTCCATCAGCAGTAGGTAATTCCACAAAAACATTCCACAATTGAAACTCTCATCTCATCTCATCTCAATTTCATCATTACACTTTTTCAAATTTCAATATAAAATAAAATAAACAATTCAATTTTTTCAAATTCATCTCATATTCTCTCACCTAATCATTACAAATTTTCTAAATTTTAATACAAAATAAAATAAAAAATTCAACTTTTTCAAACTCATCTTATCTTATCTCATCTCATCTCTAAAAACAAACGAGGCCTTAACAGTTGATCTCTCTCTTTAATTCTCTAATTCTCATCCCATAAATTTTTTAATTTAAAAAATTTATTTATAATAAATAAAATATATTTCAATGACATGAGAAAAAAAGAATAGCGAATGGTACGTGTAATACACTTAAAAGAGAATCCCTAAAATCAAAAGAAAAGCGTATCCAAGGGTGCAACGTGTTTGAAAAGTTAGCCCAAGTGAATGAAGACATGTTGCTTGACTTTGAAAATCCACCAAAGACTTGTTGCTTGACTTTGAAAATCCACCAAGTGAATGAAGACTTGTTGCTTGTGATAATAACATGATTCTCCTTTAATTGCTTCCCTTCTCATGGCCAAGAAAAACAAAAGCATAATTTTGTTACTAGCATCAGTTTCTTCTAATAATTAGTACCATAATTCAGAGGGAAGTAGACCAAATCATGATAGAGTCCCTGATCTGTAATCCATCTTCCTTTATAATCTAAATAAAGTTTCACTTACTGATTTTATAATAGCAGGTCTCTCAGCTTAATTCGCGCATTCTCTTCACATAAAATTTTTAATTTAAAAAATATTTATAATACATAGAATATATTTCAATGACATGATAGAAAAATAATAGAGAATGGTACGTGACTTGAAAAGAGAATCCCCAAAATCAAAAGAAAAGCGCGCGTATCAGCGGGTGCAACGTATTTGAAAAGTTAGTGCTCATCGCATAATAGTTGTGTTATTTCCAGAGACAATTACAAAATGAATAACTTTCTACTTGACTTTGAAAAGTCTTCCAATCAAATCCAGGTACCATTAGATTTAATAATTGGCATATAATTAAGATCAGTTTGTTGTCACACTTTATAAGGTGATCTGTATATTGAAATATTACACGATTCGCCATGTGTATTTCTTATTGATTAATTAATGATCATCTGTACATAATGGTGTTATTGTTTTTAACGTGGTCAATATATTATAAAGATTGGGCTACATATATAATATACAGTACTACTTTAATATATAGCTAGTTCATAAAAACCCTAGTAGAGCGAAAAATTCCCTACCACGTCAGCCAGCGAATTAGAGTTAAAGGGCCAAAGTTTGATTGGGCATAATGGGTGTGGCACAAGTTCCTTTAAAAAGAAAAAAAAAATATCCTTGTGTATGTGGAAGGCAATGTTTGGTTGTTCAAGTGTGGATGAACAGATCCGGCATGTTGGGATTTCTCTAGCATCTTGCTGTAATTGTTGTTTGAGTAGACAGGTTGAGACTTTGGAACATGTTCTCCGCAAGGGTGAGTTTGCAAGGGCTGTATGGAAAAAGGCGTCAGCTGAATTGGGAATTCCATTTATTCATCAGCAGAGTTGGAAGGAAAGGATACAAGTGTGGTTTAATCGAGCATCTCGGTAGTCACAGGTGGGTATATTGTTAGGGTTATTACCTAGTGTTGTGGTGTGGCATTTGTGGAGTAGAAGGTGTGTGGCAAGAATGGAAGGGAGGGAGGAGTCGGTCTTGGACGTGTGGATCTCAATTAAATACTGGGCAAATGTGTTGGCTTCTCGGATGGTGAAGGTGCAACGATTGTCTATTTGTGATGAAGGTATTCTGAAAAATCTAGACGTGCTGATAATAGGAAAGTCTACCATGAAGGTAAAAGTGGTTCGGTGGGTTGGACCAAATCCTAGCCGTTAGAAACTAAATCTAGATAGCTGTAGTTTTGGTAACCTAGGTCCATCAGGGGGTGGAGGGCTGCTTCGGGATGGTGAAGGAAAGTTGGTTGTTAGCATTTCAAAATTTTTTAGTCCTTATTCTGATAACTAGGGTGAGCTTCGAGCGGTTATAGAAGGTATCACTATAACAAAAACGGGCCTTTTGTAATTAATTTATCGCGATTAAAAGACTATTCACAACCAAATAACTTGATGTGATTTGTTAGATTGTAAAATTAATTTTATCGTAAAGTAGATTCAATAGATCATATGAAATTACGTCAATTTGTGAGATTATTTTTTTATAATCATTTTATGATTGTAGCACTCTCTTTAATTATTTATATTATATATATATTTTTAAAATAATCTACTCTAGATATTTATTTTCGTGTGTTTTGGACCGAAGAAAAATTATAACAAAAGACAAAGAAACAACAGTAAAACCACAAAATACAAAAAGGAAATCAAAGTGAGAAGACAAAGTCCAGAAATAAATAGTAGTATAAAACCTATCTAGATGACGACCCAGTCTTTCTTTTAACATTAGTTTGGATATAAAATGTCTTTGATTCATTTTAATTATCTTATCTAATTATTATAATTTTTTAAATTTTTATATAAAATATAATAAATAATTTAATTTTTTTCAATTTAAAAATAATAATAATATTAAAAAATAATATTTTAATGATATTTTATTTTATTTTTAACTTTTTCATATGATGTCAACTTCAAAACCTCTCAATTTCCACCGTTTGTTGCTATTCTGACCAGCAAATATCGATACGGATTCAGTGCCGGCAGATCGAAGGTCTACGGCGCCCCAGGCTGATGTTTTTTATTTTATTGGATTTTGAAGATCTCGTAAATTAAGTTTCTTACGAATTCTATGATTTGTTTTCGTATATGAGAGATTAAGTATAAATAGCGTTGAAATATATTAAGTATGGATAAGATAAGATGACACAATACAAAGAGTGTGTTTGTTAATTTATAAATATGAAATGATATTAGTTTGATTTTTTTTATAGTATTTAATGTGGTGGGATCCACAAATAATCTTATTAATGTGGTATTATTTTATTGAAGAAAACCGTTGAAAGCCCGCGCATTGGAGTATAACAACCATTTCATCAACAGTTGAGAAGTTTTCGGCTTTCGTATGAGCACGATTTTCCTTTTTTTTTTTTCTGCTTCCTTTATTTATTTATTTACGTAATTATCTTTTCTCTGCAAATCTTTTACAAATCTCTATAGAATATATATTGAAATAAAAAATTTAAACAATCTCTTACTATTTACACAACCTCCACATACCACACTTTTTTTAATTTTTATTATTTTTTTCTTTTATCAAATATTTAATATATGAATAATTAATAGAAAATTTGAATTAGTTTAAAAAGAATAAACTCAAAAAAAAAAATTCAAATTTAAAAATTTAAAAAAATATGGTGTGTGGAGGTTGAGGAGGTTGTATAGTATTGCTCATCAACAGTTGAGAAGTTTTCCTGGGAGTTTGTATGAGCACGTTTTTCCTTTTTTTTTTCTCTGCTTCCTTTGTTTATTTATTTTCGTAATTAGTTTTTCAATACAAATTTGGCGCAAATCTCTGCAAATCTTTTACAAATCTCTGTAGAATATATATTGGAAGAAAAAATCTACACAATCTCCTACTATTTACATAACCTCTACACACCACACTTTTTTTAATTTTTATTATTTTTTCTTTTGACAAATATTTAATATATGAATAATTAATAGAAGAATTGAATTAGTTTAAAAAGAATAAACTAAAAAAAAAACTTTTAAAAGATTAAAAAATTTAAAAATTTAAAAAAATTTAAAAATTTGGAGGTTGGGGAGGTTGTGTAGCATTGCTCCAATTAATTATTCTTCCAATCATCTACATTTTCTCTCATATTCATATTTGTTATAGTTTTAAATAATAGTTTTAAAAATAATTTAAATAACTACGAAAATATAAAAAAAATAATTTTAAAAATATTAAAAATAATTTAAATTTTTATTTAAAATATTCACTAGAGTAATAGTTCAAAACAGAAGAAAAAATATTGAGTAGTTAAATTTGTAATGGAAGTGAGAGAAAAAAATAATAAAGAAATAATAGAGAAATATTATTTTAATAAAATAGAGAATGGATAGGGAATGAGATGTATAAGGTTTTTGAAATATGATTAAAATTTAGGAAAAAATTTTATAGAATATACTTTTTAGCTAAATTGTAGGGAATTTTATGGGGAATCTAATGGGATTAATGCTCTTAGTTTGAGGCTATCTGTTTGTTTATCTTATATATAGATCCATCAAACCATCTAGATAAAAGTATAAGTTGTGCTGTTCCATTCAAAGATTGATATATGGGTTGTTAATACGTCTAATTCGTACCTATAGCTAGATCTTATTATAAAATCTCTCTCTCTTTCTATATATCTTGTATATTCAATCCCAAATCATGTATAAGATTTGTGCAAGTCTTTTGTAAAAACGTATAAACAATGAATTTTTTAGAGTAAAGTTTACTTTTTTATAAAAGGTTATGTGAAACTTGTACGTTTAAGAGAACTTCATGTTTATAATATCATTGTCAATTTAGCTTCCTGGAGTGATCGATACTTTTTTCTATTATTTCGTTGATCAGTTCTTCTACACATGCATGCAATGGTCAACGTCGTGTGTTGTAAGTCATGATAACATGAATTTTATGCAGTATTTAATTTACAGCAAATTAAGGCAAAAGTTGCAGTCGTACGTCATGTGCAGGAGCAGATTTCAGCAAGGTTCTCATGGCTGTTTTCTTTCATGCCTTGGTCACGAAATATAGGTACGTACTTTAATTTCTATTATATATGCGTGCGTACGTATACGTACGTACATCATGCACATGCAGCA
>QEOT01002038.1:422542-435889 GCA_003123785.1 Pterocarya stenoptera
AAAAAAAAAAAAAAAAAGAGGATCTGTCTCAGTGGTAAAGGCGAACTTGGGATTGTGTGGATTAGGCGCACGGTCCTCGGTTTGATTCCCCACTGTTCAAATCCACTTAGAAAAAAAAATAAATAGTAATAAAAATAAATAAAGGATTAAGCGGTACGCTTTCCTTATTAAAGGGCTAGAAACAATTACCCAAACTCTGGGAGTTGAGTGATCAACCTTTAAACAGAGTTGGCGTGAAAACTGCTAGACCCTTGGGTTTTGAGGTAGTTAGAATCATAAATGATTAATCTTAAGGTTGAAAAATCTTGAGATAAATCCCGAGTAGTAATGAAGAACACACAGTTGTTTAGCTACACAGACATCTAAGTTTTGAGACATTTTCCCAAATTCTTAATGAAAGATTGTTGAGACAGTCTTAGTGAATATAGCCCCTGGGAGTTGATAGTTACGTGTCGCTGTGTGAGAATTCATTATTATGTTTGATTGCTTTTGTTTGGATTTCGAGTTTTATGCAATATTCATCTCAATTAATTTTCACTATTTTGCTCAGAGACTAGCAAAAAGTTAGTTGGGGGTGTGATTGAGCTGCATAATTGCATATTTTATCTATTTAAAACCAATAATTTTTAATTGTTTTATCATTTTATCATTGGTTTTATATGGATAAAATGATTAAGAGGCATAAATCCAAGTTGTGAATTAAATTGATTAAAAGCATAGTTTATGCTTGATTTTATAACTTGTGATTTATTTGGACAATAAATTCTCATGCACAACACACTTTCAATATTTTATTTTCATCTCTTGTTTAATTTTATTTATTTTAGTTTTTTTTCTCTTATTTTATTTTATTTTATTTTATTTGTCTAGTTCTATTTTTATTATTATTTATTTTTTCTTGTCTAATTTTTATTTTATTTTATTTTATTTTATTTTTATTTTATTTTTTTTATTACTGCGCTGACTAAACGACATGTCGTTTGGTCAGCAGACCAAAACGACATGTCGTTTTGTACTGAGTCGTTTCTGCCGTCTGATCTAAACGACGTGCCGTTTTGTATAAAACCAAAATGACATGTCGTTTTACACTAACTTGGATTGCTACCGTTTGAACTAAACGACGCCGTTTTGTCTACAGACACAAACGACGTCGTTTCACGTCGTCTTCAACCTCCAGCTGCTGCGTCTCGGGCTACAGTGCAGCCGTGCACAGCAGCCTCGAGCGCCACCGTGGGCCGTCCTCCGCCCACCTGAAGCCACCAGCAACCTCAGACGACGCCGGCGATCACTCCTCCGCCCCATGCACGGCCGGTCCGACGCCACGGCGGTCTCACCAACTCCATCCATGCACAGCGCAGCTACACCTCTTCTCGGCTTCCCAGCACCACTCATCCACCGCCCAGAGTAGCCCATCTCAGTCACACACCTCCTACACAGCACTGCATCATGCATGATGCGGACGACACTGCCGAAAGCAAGGAAGGGAAGAAAAGAAAAGAAAAAAAAAAAGAAATGGCCGACCACGAGACCGAACGTGCATGCGGGAGAGCTGGCCGAACGACGAAGCAAGCGGAAAAAAAAAAAAGAAAAGAACGTGAGCTAAGGACCCAGCGGACTCGGAAGAGAAAGAAAGAAAAAAGAAAGAGGAAGAGGGTGAGGAAGACAATGCATGCGGACAGGCTGGCTACTGCTCGAGGAAGAAGGAAAAGAAATGAAGAAAAAAAGAAAAGGGGAGAAGAGTGGACGACAATGTCAGTGGAGGAAAAAAAAAATAAATAAACATGCACATGTGCAGTGCAACTTTGGCTGAAAGTGAAAACAAGAGGAATAAAATGAATGCTTCAGTAGGCGGCTGAAGACAGACAGCTGCACATGGGCAGCTCGAATGCAAGAAGTGCAGTATCTTCTGATGCCTATATAAGGTTTGTGAACGAAGTGAAGAGGGGAAGCTGAGGTTAGAGGCTCCGTAGGATAGAGTAGGAGTAGTGCAGATTTTAGGAGAAAACGCAGATGAAGTGAGGGAGTTTGGTGATGCAGTTGAGAGCCTAATGGACCAACTGTGTTATCAAACTGTTTTCCTTTATCTGCAGTCTCCATTTTTTTTATTTTATTATTATTTTTTTTAATTTATGTTATTTATTTTTCTGCACTTTAAATTAATGCCATTTATTTTTCAGCACTTTTATTTTACTGCACTTTTATTTCACAGTCCTTTATTTTACTGTCCTTTATTTTCTGCAATTTAATTTTCCGCACTTTAATTTCTAGCACTTTTATTTTATTGTCATTTAATTTTCTGTTATTTTCTGTAATTTATTCTGATGCAATTTAATTTTCCAGCTCATTTAAATTCCAATCTTTTAATTTTCAGCAATTTAAATTCACAGTCTCGCGCTTTAATTTCTTTAATTTTCACTGCAATCTCAAACAATCAAATCAATCAAAATGAATCTGGTTTGCGACTAGTAAATTTTTTTTTCACTGCACTCTTTCATCCATTGTACATATCATCACTTTTTATTTTTATTTTCCCATCGTAAATATTTCCACCATTTTACATGGGTTTATTTTTAGCACTTTTCCCTCTTCACTTCGTTCACAAACCTTATATAGGCATCAGAAGATACTGCACTTCTTGCATTCGAGCTGCCCATGTGCAGCTGTCTGTCTTCAGCCGCCTACTGAAGCATTCATTTTATTCCTCTTGTTTTCACTTTCAGCCAAAGTTGCATTGCACATGTGCATGTTTATTTATTTATTTTTTCCTCCACTGACATTGTCGTCCACTCTTCTCCCCTTTTCTTTTTTTCTTCATTTCTTTTCCTTCTTCCTCGAGCAGTAGCCAACCTGTCCGCATGCATTGTCTTCCTCACCCTCTTCCTCTTTCTTTTTTCTTTCTTTCTCTTCCGAGTCCGCTGGGTCCTTAGCTCACGTTCTTTTCTTTTTTTTTTTTCCGCGTGCTTCGTCGTTCGGCCAGCTCTCCCGCATGCACGTTCGGTCTCGTGGTCGGCCATTTCTTTTTTTTTTTCTTTTCTTTTCTTCCCTTCCTTGCTTTCGGCAGTGTTGTCCGCATCATGCATGATGCAGTGCTGTGTAGGAGGTGTGTGACTGAGATGGGCTGCTCTGGGCGGTGGATGAGTGGTGCTGGGAAGCCGAGAAGAGGTGTAGCTGCGCTGTGCATGGATGGAGTTGGTGAGACCGCCGTGGCGTCGGACCGGCCGTGCATGGGGCGGAGGAGTGATCGCCGGCGTCGTCTGAGGTTGCTGGTGGCTTCAGGTGGGCGGAGGACGGCCCACGGTGGCGCTCGAGGCTGCTGTGCACGGCTGCACTGTAGCCCGAGACGCAGCGGCTGGAGGTTGAAGACGACGTGAAACGATGTCGTTTGTGTCTGTAGACAAAACGGCGTTGTTTAGTTCAAACGGTAGGAATCCAAGTTAGTGCAAAACGACATGTCGTTTTGGTTTTATACAAAACGGCACGTCGTTTAGCTCAGACGGCAGAAACGACTCAGTACAAAACGACATGTCGTTTTGGTCTGCTGACCAAACGACGTTTGGTCTGTGCATTAATAAAAAAAATAAAAGAAAAATAAAATAAAATAAAATAAAATAAAATTAGACAAGCAAAAATAAATAATAATAAAAATAGAACTAAACAAATAAAATATAATAAAATAAGATAAAGAAACTAAAATAAATAAAATTAAACAAGAGATGAAAATAAAATATTGAAAGTGTGTTGTGCATGAGAATTTATTGTCCAAATAAATCACAAGTTATAAAATCAAGCATAAACTATGCTTCTAATCAATTTAATTCACAACTTGGATTTATGCCTCTTAATCATTTTATTCATCTAAAACCAATGATAAAATAATAAAACAATTAAAAATTATTGGTTTTAAATAGATAAAATATGCAATTATGCAGCTCAATCAGCATCTAACCTCCGCCTCATATAGGCTTCAAAAGGAATCTGCATTGTTTGCATCGCACTGTCCCATGTGCGTGTCTTCAGCCGCCCACTCCTTCTCTTTCTTTCTTTTCTTTTCTTTCTTTTCTTTCTCTTCTTTCGTGCGTCTTCTCCCTCTTTCTTTCTTCATTTCTTTATTTCATCCTTCCAACCTTTTGCCTGCTCTTCTCAGCATCTTCCACTGAATATCAGCTTTAGTTCCCCACTATTTACTGCATAACTGTCCGAGCCATTTCTTCTTTTTATTTTTTTTCTTTCTGCTTTGCGTGCTCTGGTCCTCGCCCACTCCATCTCGGCCAGTCTGTTGCTGTGCAGTGCAGTTTTCACGTGGATGTCGCTGCAGGCAAGGTGGAGCTCGGCTGGTGGCTTGTGGTGGTTTGATGGGACTGCACTGGGCGGAGGAAGTGCGCTGAGCAGCGCCGTGGAGGTTGGGCTGTGCATGGTCCGAACGCATGCATGGAGGAAGGGAGCTTCGGTTGTGGCGTTGGGCTTGACTGGGCGACGGAGACTTGGTCTCCGGCATTTTCTGGCTGTCATCGGAGATGCAGGGTGGCCTGGAAGAGTGCAGCGAGTCCGTCCGTGCTTCGGTAATGGAGGTTGGTGTTGCCGGTGCATGCGGTAGTGTTTCGTGGAGTTGGACGTGTATTTGGCCATGCATGGTGGTGGAAAACTGATCGTCGGCGTCGTCTGGAGCTGCTGGTGGCCGACGGAAGAGCTGCTGTGCACGACGGCACTGTAGCTCGAGGCAGAGGTGCGGGAGGTTGAAGACGACTGAAAACGACGTGTCGTTTTCGTCTATTGACAAAACGGCATGTCGTTTAGCCGAGGACGAAATTGAATTACAGAGTAAAACGACAAGTCGTTTTCATCAATTGACAAAACGACCTGTCGTTTAGCATACGGCAGTTTTGGCTTCTAGAGGTAAACGACATTTCGTTTTTCCGTTTAAGAAAAACTACATGTCGTTTAGGCAAATCTGAAAAACAGAAAATAAAATAAAATAAAAATAAAATAAAATTAAAAGAAAATAAAGTAAAATAAAATAAAATAAAATAAAAATTAGACAAACCAAATTAAATAAATAAAAAAAATAAAACTTAGACAAATAAAATAAAATAAAATAAGATAAAAAAACTAAAATAAATAAAATTAAACAAGCGATGAAAAATAAAATATTAAGTGCATGTGAAGAACTTATTGCCCAAATAAATCACAAGTTATAAAATCAAGCATAAACAATGCTTTTAATCAATTTAATTCACAACTTGGATTTATTCCTCTTAATCAATTTTTCCATCTAAAACCAATGATAAAATAATAAAACAATTAAAAATATATTGGTTTTAAATGTATAAAATATGCAATAATGGAGCTCAATCACCTGGAAATAGATGGAGGCGGGAATTGTAAAGTAAGACTTGTTCATTGGGCTCAAAACTCTTTCTCTGGATGTGCTTGTCATGTAACACCTTCATGTGCTCCTTTGACAATTTGGAATTGTCATATGCATCTCGCTTAAGCTTATTCAATTCTGAAATCTGAAACTTTCTCATAGAACCAGCATGTTCAATAGAAAAATTGAATTGTTTCACAGCCCAATATGCCTTATGTTCAAACTCAACGGGAAGATGACATGATTTTTCATATACCAAGCGATAAGGAGACATGTTAAGAGAGGTTTTAAAGGCTGTCCTATATGCCCAAAGTGCATCAGTTAGCCTTAAAGATCAATCTTTTCTATTGGGGTTGATGGTTTTTTCTAAGATGTGCTTAAGCTCTCTATTAGCTAATTCAACTTGCCCATTTGTTTGAGGGTGATATGGAGTAGAAACCTTATGGTGTATACCATATTTTTTCATGAGTGCAGCAAAAGGTTTGTTGCAAAAATGAGTTCCATTATCACTAATGATAACTCTAGGCATGCCAAATCTAGTAAAAAAATTTTCTCTTAAGAACTTAAGCACAACTTTGTGGTCATTTGTTTTACATGGAATAGCTTCAACCCACTTAGAAACATAATCAACTGCCACTAGGATATACAAATAACTAAAAGAAGATGGAAATGGCCTCATAAAATCAATTCCCCAATAATAAAAAATTTCAATGACCAAAATAGGCTGTAAAGGCATCATGTTCCTCTTAGTGACTGTGCCTAATTTTTGACAAGACTCACAAGTCTTACAAAAATTATACGCATCCTTAAACATATGAGGCCAATGAAAACCACATTGCAAAATTTTTGCAACGGTTTTATGTGAAGAAAAATGTCCCCCACAGGCCTCAGTATGACAAAAAGAAAGAACAGTTTGTATTTCATGATCAGGCACACATTTCCTTATGATTTGGTCAGAACAATATTTGAACAAGTAAGAATCATCATAAAAGAATGACTTTACCTCATGCTTGAATTTTCGTATGTCTTGAGCACTCCAATTGGGTGTAGTTTGTCTTGTCACCAAAAAGTTAACTATATCAGTAAACCAAGGTAAATTTTCAACTAACATTAACTGCTCATCAGGAAAAGAGTCAAGGATAGGGAGAGTGTGCTCATTTTCAGCAAATGTAAGCTGAGACAAGTGGTCGGTAACTACGTTTTCAGCACCCTTTTTATCCTTGATGATAAGGTCAAATTCTTGGAGAAGAAGAATCCATCGGATCAATTGTAGTTTAGTATCCTTCTTTGACAATAGATACTTTAATGCTGCATGATCAGTGAAAATAACCACAGGAGAACCAAGAATATAAGTTTGAAACTTGTCTAATGCAAAAACTACAGCAAGCAACTCTTTCTCCGTGGTAGAATAATTTCTTTGGGCTTCGTTTAGAATTCTACTTGCATAAGAAATGACATATGGGAACTTATTTTTACGCTGTCCAAGTACAGCTCCTATGGCTATATCACTAGCATCACACATTATCTCAAAGGGAATAGACCAAACAGGGGGCTACATGATAGGGGCTGTAGTAAACAAAATTTTCAGCTTATCAAAAGCATTTTGACAATAAGAAGTCCATTAAAAAATAACATCATTCTTAAGTAATTCACACAAGGGCTTAGAGATAGAACTAAAATTTTGAATGAACCTCTTATAGAACCCAGCATGCCCAAGAAAAGATCTGATTTCCTTTACTGTTTTGGGTATAGGAAGCTTGGAGATAAGCTCAATTTTAGCTTTATCAACCTCAATACCTCGGGATGAGACTATGTGTCCAAGAACTATGTCTTGTTGAACCATGAAGTGGCACTTTTCCCAATTGAGAAGCAAATGCTTCTCTTCACACTTGGCTAACACAGCTTGTAAGTTAGTCAAACATGCATCAAAAGAGCTACCAAACACTGAAAAATCATCCATAAATACTTCCAAACTGTTTTCAATCATGTCGCTGAAAATGCTACGCATACATCTTTGAAAAGTAGCTGAAGCATTACATAGTCCAAAAGACATTCTTCTAAATGCAAAAATGCCAAAAGGGTAAGTAAAAGTTGTTTTCTCTTGATCTTCAGGTGCTATCTCTATTTGGTAATAACCAGAAAAACCTTCAAGAAAGTAATAAAAATCATAGGCAGCAACTTTTTCTAACACTTGGTCAAGGAAGGGCAAAGGAAAATGATCTTTCCTAGTGGCGGCATTCAACTTTCTATAATCTATGCACATTCGCCAACCAGTAGAAATCCTAGTAGGAATTAGTTCATTTTTCTCATTTTTCACAATAGTAAACCCAGATTGTTTTGGAACTACATGAATGGGACTTACCCACTTGCTGTCCGCAATAGGGTAGATTATCCCCACATCAAGTAGTTTTAAAACCTCTGTTTTTACTACCTCTTTCATGGTAGGATTTAATCTCCTTTGCATCTCTCTAGAAACTTTGGTATTTTCTTCTAAATAAATCCTATGAGTGCACACAAGATGATTTATACCTTTTATATCCGCAATTGTCCATCCAATAGCACCCTTGTACTGCTTCAAGACTCCCATTAGTTTTCCTTCTTGATCATGAGTGAGCTGGGCTGAAATCACCACTGGGAATGTGTTGTCGGGGTCCAAAAATGCATACTTTACGTTAGTGGGCAATGGTTTCAGCTCTAGTGTTGGGATTTCATCTTCTGAAGGTTTCAAACTTGCTGTCAATGGCGGGAGCTCCTCAAATTTAGGCCTCCATTTAGCTTCAAATTTATTTTCTGCATTAAAAACAGGAGAAACATTAATGAGGGTATCATCAATAATGAGATCACAAATATTTTCTAGCTCAAACAATAAGTCAGTGGGCTGGTATGCCAAATAAGCCTCTTCCTCTAATATGCTTTCCACCAAATTGACCTCTTATGCATCTTCCAAATTTTGAAGTTGCCTGCAAAGGTTAAAAATATTCAGTTCAAGGGTCATGTTCCCAAAACTCAGCTTTAAAACACCACTCCTACAGTTTATCAATGCATTTGAAGTAGCAAGAAAAGGTCTCCCAAGAATCACAGGTGCTTGAAAAGAAGATTTTGGTGTCAAGTGAACATCCAACACAACAAAGTCTACGGGGTAAAAAAATTTATCCACTTGAACTAAAACATCCTCAACAACCCCCTTGGCATTTTAATTGACCTGTCAGCTAGTTGCAAAATGATTGAAGTTGGTTTTAATTCCCCTAAACCAAGCTGTTCATATACATTATAAGGCAACAAATTCACACTTGAACCAAGATCTAACAAAGCTTGACCAATTTTTGAACTTATAACACAAGCAATTGTAGGTGAACTAAAGTCTTTATATTTTGGTAGGGTATTATTCTGAATTATGGCACTGACCTGTTCAGTAAGAAAAGCTTTCTTTTGCACATTTAAATTTATTTTGACAGTACACAAATCTTTTAGAAACTTAGTATAGGTAGGAATTTTTTGAATAGCATCCAACAAAGGGATGTTAATCCTAACTTGCTTGAATATTTTTAAAATTTCAGATTGGTGTTTATCTTTGTGCAAAGGAGCCAATCTTTGAGGAAAAGGAGCAGGTACAGAACATTTAATTTTTTCAATTTTAGTTTCAGCTTGTTCAACCTCACCATTTTCAGCCTCATTTTGTACAGGTTTAGAGACCTTACCAGCGTTGTCTGAGCCTTGAGCTGGAATGTTCACCACCTTACCATTTCTTAAAGTGGTCACCGCTTTCACTTGCCTTACATTTGAACCCTCACCTCCTTCTTGAAGTGGCTGACTTTGTGGATTAGGTTGGGTTGTGCAGGAAAATTTTCTTTTTCTTGAAAACTCCAAACAGTAGTCATCTTTGTAAGTGTGCTCCGGATGTCGCTTATTGCTTGAGAATTCTGATTGTTAATTGTTGCAAAGTGCTGGACAACTGCTGTACCGTCTCCTCAAGTCCCTTTTTTTGCATTGGAGCAGCTTGAATTGTGAGTTGAGAGGGGCCTGGAGCCAAGGTTGCTGGAGCTACATGCTGGTCACCCCTCCAATAGAAATTTGGGTGGCTTTTCCATCCTGGATTGTAAGAATTAGAGTAAGGACCAGAATATGATTTATGTATCATGTTTACAGCATTAGATTGGTCCAACAATACTTCTTTGAAAGTAGGGATTGTGGGACATTCATTAGTTGTATGCCCATGATCCTCACATATACCGCACTTCTCAGAAATTCTAGGGACAGCATGCACTTTATTTACTTTTTTCAATTCCATGGCTTCCATTTTTCTTGACAACAAAGTTAACTTAGCACGCAAATCATCGTATTCCTTTAAAACATATTTTCCATGACCAGACTCAACTTGCTTAGACCTATCATACACATCAGTTGTATCCCAAAATTGGGCATTTTCAGCCAAATAATCAAAATATTCAAAAACTTCTTCGGGCCCTTTGTTGAAAAATTCACCATTACACATAGTTTCAACAAATTGCCTCATCTTTGGTTGTAAACCCTCATAGAAAAAACTAATGACCCTCCAGTTCTCATATCCATGATGAGGATATGCATTTAATAAGTCTTTAAAACGTTCCCAATAATGAAAAAAATGTTTCTACATCTTTTTGACCAAAATTCATAATTTGTCTTTTTAAAGCATTGGTCCTATGCATTGGGAAAAACTTTTTTAGAAAATCAGTTTGCATTTCCTGCCAAGTCCCAATAGACCTTGGCCTTAAGGAGTTCAGCCAGGTTTTAGCCTCGTCCTCTAGAGAAAATGGGAACAGTTTTAACCGAATGACTTCTTCAGTGCATGTTCTATCCATGAAAGTTGAGCAAACCTTTTCAAATTCTTTGATGTGCAAATAAGGATTTTCTGATTCCATACCATAAAAATGTGGAAGTAGTGGAACCATTCCAGGTTTGAAATTAAAATTATTTGCATTTAAAGGTTGAATGATGCAAGAGGGTGGGCTTGTCCTAACAGGCTGCAAATATTCTCTAAGTGTCCTGTTAGGATTCACCACTTCCCTATCATTGTTTCCCTCATGATCAGCCATGATGCTATGAATATCAGATGATGATTCAAATGCTGGATTAAGATAAACAAATGCACCAGGGGATGAAATTGATAATTCAGTCCTAACAAGTCTATGTGTGCTATCTCTAGTCCAAACAGACATGCAAATTTAACAACCCGAATAAAATAAAATCAAACAAGTAAAATGAGAGGAAAAGATATCACCCAAGCTGTGAAGAGGTTCACAGTACTACAAATGTCCTCTCGACAACAAGAGAATGCTATGATAAACACCAGTTGTTCCCAGCAACGGCGCCAAAAACTTGACTCGGTCTCAAATGTGCTTCCAAGTGTAGAAGTGTCAAGTTGTATAAAGGATAAGTCCAGGATCGTATTCCGCAGGGACAAAGGACTATCAAAGCATTTGTGAGATTTTAGTGTAAAAATTATCTTGACTAAAAGGGATGAAAAGTAAAAAAAAATGCAATGTGCAAAAGTTGAATTAAACTTGTAAGAATCAATAAAACAAACACTTGAGATGCAATTTTCGCCCATTTCTGATTTGAAGTTGGATTTACCTCTAGTTTCATTTTCTCTCAACCATTTTCTCATTTCAAGAGATTATGATCTGTTAATTAAACAATAAGCATACTTTTTAATATAATCAAGGTACTTGATAGATTGTACAATAAATGTAAAGTGAAAGAAAGCCATTAAAATCTTGTCACGAGTTCAAGTATCAATCGTGCCTTTACGTCTACGAATAATCAAGTTCAAGTACATAGAATTTTAATCTTTTTTATAGGCAAAATGAAATACAATCTATCAAGTTAATCATTCAAAATTCTATAACCTTGAGGAAAATCCAAACCCTAACAGTCATGAGTTACTCATTGAATCCCAAGCTAAAAATTTAGCCTATTATTTCTAAATTAGAAAAATGTATAAAAATGCTGAACCCTAACATTTAGAATTACTATGTAAATAAATTACAAATGAAGAATAATAATGCTTAATGATAACAAGTATTGAAAAGAGAAATGAAAATAATTAAAGAACAATAAATCACCCAACCACAAAGACGATGCCCCAGAAAATCCGAACGAAGAACTGAAATAATAATGCGAAGATAAATAATCTGCTACCGGACGAAAATCCAGCGCCAAGAATCTGAAATGAAAACAATAAAATGCCAAAACCAAAATTGCAGAACGAAAACAATAAAACAACGAATAAAAAAATAAACTGCAGCCGACGCCAAAGTGTGAAAACCCAAGAAGTAAATTCCAATTGTCGGCTGAAACCGAAAGCAATGAAACGAAAAAAAAACAAAAGTCAAGTGAAAAAGTAAAACAAATGGGAAGAAGAAGTAAACTGCCGACTAAAAAAAGTATATATACCAAAAAGAATTCAATAAAAACTTCATTAATGCGGCCCCTCCTTTTTTTTTTTCTTTTTTTTTTTCCTGCTGCTTCACCCCTCGTCAACTGCTCCTCGAGGCCACGTTAATTCCCATTCTAGCCCCTTCGTCCGTGAGTTGCTCGTGCGAGTGAATCTCCAGTCCTCATCATGCAAACGTGCGTGAGTGTTGAGGCCGAACGTGAATCCAGCTGTGCGTTAGTCTCTTATGAGTCCGAGTTCCTTTCCTTCTCATTTTTAAAATGCCCTACATCAATTTTTTGTAAAAATACCCCTACAAATATTAAGATTTAAGTATTCACAATGAAGAGTAAAATTGAAATATTAATTCTGATGTGATTTTATAAATTACATTATAAATCAGTTTAAGTACAAAATATCATAATTTATCAATGAGTCAAGTACTAAAAATTATTGTATAATTAAGTGCTTAAATTAGTTTTTGGATAAACAATTTAATCACTTTAGCAACTTAATTATACAATTTTGACACACACACACACACACTCTCTCTCTCTCTCTCTCTCTCTCTCTCTCTCTCTCTCTCTCTCTCTCAATATATCTTGTATATCCTGGGGACAAGTCCCAAATCATGTATAAGATTTGCACAAGTCTTTTGTAAAAATATAGGCTCCACCAATAAACAACGAATTTTTTGTAGTGAAGTCTACTTTTTTTTTTTTTTTTATAAAAGGTTATGTGAAACTTGTACATTTAAGAGAGTTTGTATATATTATCATTATTAATTTAGTTTCACAATAAGAAAACTGCTTATTTGCAACCAGTTTTTTTCAGTAAAATGACTATTTTTAACTAAAATGAGTACTATGTTTTCTTCACAAATAGTCATTTCGCTAAAAATAATATCACAAATACTTTATCTTTTTGTTTTCTTCAACAACTTGCGTAATTAAATACTCAAACTTTTGATTAGTTTTACCATGTGTCTCAATAAAAATATGTAAAGTATTTTCTAAGGGGTTTGTTACGGGCTGAACTATACAAGGTAGACGAGATCATGGATCGAGATCAGAGTGACGAAGCAAGGAAGCTGGCATGAGCAGAGTCTGAAGTCTTAGAGTGACAGTTAAGAATAAACGAAACACACCGTTTTGTTAAGTAATAGTTGAGTTCATTGTAACAGATTGGAATTGTGTCGTTTAGTAGTAGTTGAGAATAAGTAAAACGGTATCGTTCTGTAGCTGTCGTTTGGATCATTAGGTAGCTGAATTAGTTATAAGCTTGTGTAGTTTACATAACAGAATTCATGTAACTGAAGATTCATCTATAAAAGGCAGCCGATAGTTGGGAATGAGGCCAACTTCGGAATCCAGTGTTAATCACGTCTCCTTCCTTCTCTCTTTCTCTATTTCTTGATTCTTCTTATGGAGGCCTGACTCCCTCGAAGTAGTCACAGTTAACCGATTATTCAACATTAGTTCAAGGTCCACTACAATTGGTATCAGTTGTCAGCAATGGCAGAAGGAACGAGGTCATATGCACAGATTGTTGATTCTGTGAACTTACTTCG
>QEOT01002038.1:439796-456515 GCA_003123785.1 Pterocarya stenoptera
GGGTTCCTAGAAGAAGAAGATGCATGATACGGTGCAGGGTAAGCTCTAGGTGGCTGGGTGACTGCTGGTTTTCAGATTTTCAGCTAAAATTAAAGTGATTACGCCACCCCAGATTGTAGGTATCGAAGAAAGTTGCAAAAGACTTATTATAAATACCTAAGGCATTACATTGTTCCTCATACATTATCCCCATTTCAGCAAATATGTGGCACTCTTAAGTTAGGTGATCTACCCCACCACACACAAAATATGGTTCAAAGGACTCTACACGAGTAGTCATGTGTGTGTTGGTTTTAAATCCTTAGTTTTTAACACCTCTTAACTCCCTAGTAAGCATCTCAATTTTAGCTTTTAGGTTATCCTCTTCCCTAAGATGGCAAATTCCATCACCATTTGGATTGCCAGCAGGCTGTGACCTATTTGTACTCTTAATAGTACTAGGTTCGGTCCAAGTGTGAGCTTTTTCAGCAATCTCATTGAGATATTCTATAGCCTCATCTGAGTTTTTCTACAAAAAATCACCATTACACATTATTTATATGAATTGGCGCTCTCTAGGTGTAAGTCTGTCATAGAAATAATTGACTAAATGCTAGTTTTCATACGCATGGTAAGGACACATATTCAACAACTCTTTAAACCTAATTGCGCCTGAACTTTTACTCAAAATAGTGAACAAAAAATTTTGAACAATTTTACTTGCAAGTATACAGGTGTTGTAGTACCTAACAGGGTCGAATCCACAGGGATTGACTTATGTGATAAAGAGAATAAAATTAAACATTGAGAACAAATTTAAAAGAAACGTGCAATCAAAAAGAGGAGATTACTGAGATGATGATTTTTAAAAGTAATAAAATATAAATGAAATGATAAAATAAATCAATATGGAGAATGACTAAGGTTTCGGGGATCCGTCTAATAATTTAGAAAATTGTTTCCAATTAATTTAGCTCAGTTAAACTAGAATAATGATTCCGTCTAACTGAAAAATTTAACAGTTAAGCCCAAGAAAACTAATCACTAAAGATTAGGTTTGAATAATTGATGGTAGAAACATTCACAAACACATTTGAATATCACAGAGATTTTTCAAGCATCCAATGTATTCGAAAATCACAATTGATCAAGATAAATATATAGATATTCAAAGTTTCTAATAATAACACCAAAAATTCTTTCTAATCACTAAAGATTAAGTTTGAACAATTAATGGTAGAAACATTAACAAATCCATTTGAATATCACAGGAACTTTTCAAGCATCCAATATTTTGAAAATCACAATGGATCAAGATAAATATATAGATAATCGAAGTATCGAATAATAACACCATTCAATCGATTAAACTCACAATATAAATTCTATTATTGATCCAAAATAACATCTAACTCATTAGACTTCACCTCTAACTCTCATCTGTTGTCACGGTTCTGTCCATGAACAGTTGTGGGCCAAAATTCATTGTGGGCTTGGATTGGCTCAAGCATGTGGTTGTGTTGGCTTGTGACCCTTTCTATTATTTTAGTTAATATCAAGTCGGGGCCATGGCCCATATACTGTATTAGATTTGTTGAACTGTCTTTATTTGTCAGTCTGGTTAAGTTGGCCCGTGGCCCATTAGTTAGTAAAAGGAGTATTTGTAGTGGAAGGATGAACATGTAAGGTACGCAGAAAATTAATAGAATTCTCACTTTCAAGTTGATCCTTATTCTTTCTCTCTATTATTCTAGAAGTTTCTCGCCCTCAAAGTGAGTTTGTTCATTCAATCCTTTGGCGTGTGTTACAAGTGGTATCCAGAGCCAATCTTTCTTTGGCATCGGCTTCATCAATCCGAGAAAATGGAAAAAATTATCTCATCGTTTCTCAGTATCAAAGAGCAAGTCAAAGAATCACAACAACATTTGGATACTATTTTGCAGACATTTAAAGATTTCAAGAACAACCTTGAAAATTTTGGCAGCAACGGTGCAAGGAGAAAAGAAATTAAAGGAACACTGGAACAATTTCAATGTAAACTTCAACTATCTGGAGCCCCCAAATTGCAAATTACAAGACAAAGAACAAGCATTGCGATCTATTCCTGATGGTGAAATTATCAAATGTGAACTCAACATTCCCAAGGATGATATTCACCGAGATAGAGGGTACCATCGAGCTGTGTATGTGGGGATTCTTGCAGGCATCGCTTAGGTTTCACGATCTGGGTTGTGGATTTTTGACCCCGGAGGAAATGCTTTCCAGTTTTTCATCTTTGCACCCTCACTTCTCTCCCATGGTTATTTCCAAATGCCTCCATTCCAACATCACCAAATATCTCAAACCTTTCCTCAATCGGTCTCACAACCCAGAAAAAGAAAACCCTCCCCTACCATCTATCGCACCCAATGAGCCCGGTATCCCCGCCGTGTTCGAAGAAGGTGGTCATCTCTCCACGACAATTGGTTCTTTGGCTCACACCCCCGGCAAAACATCCCTTTCCACCATCAGAAACCGAGATCTCTCTTCCATCGCAACCTCAAACCATCCATACGAATCGTATCCTGTCGGTGGAAGTCCTTTGGCAGTAGAGGAGGCCCGGTGCTTGGATCTCAAACTATCTCATTGTTCACCCATCACCATTGCTACAAATCGTATCAGTGATGAGAGCCTTGTCCCTGCACTCCACTACCTTGCCTGGCTCATTATCCCTTGCCGATGGGGTCAAAAGTTCCAACTCAAACTTCTAATGAACTTTTCCAAACCCCATTCCTTCCCCCATGAAAATGAGCTCCAAGGCCTCCGATGCCCATAGTGTTCCAACTACTCTATTCAAAGCTAGGGTTTTGGCATCGGAGCACAACATCTAGTTCAATGAAGATGAAGTTATTAGTAAAGAAGACCCTAACACTATCGTCCACATCCAAGATGAAAATCTGGGACGTAAGAAATTTTTCGCTCCCCTTATGTTTTTATTTTTATTTTTAAATAAACCTCATTCATTCATTCATAGAACAATGTCTACAAAGTCTTCCTTGTTTTTTAGTAAACAGGAAGAAATAAAAGTCGGTGCCTCTTTATCCAAAATTTCTCTACTTTTGACTGTAAAGCTGCCTTAGCTAACCTGTGTGCTACTGTGTTTGTATTTCTATGTGTATATTGAACTGTCCAATTGGACCAAATACAAAGAATAGATTTTGAATCTTCAATTATGCTGCCATAGTAGGACAGGTCTTCCTTTGAGTTTTGTACTGCTTTCACAATGTTCTAAGCATCCCCTTCGAAAATTACTTTGTTGAGTCCCAAGTCCCTGCAAAGTTCCGAAGCTTTTCTAAGTGCCATGCCTTCTGCCACTGCTGGTTGATCCACATTTCCTCTCACCCCACTGTATGCTGCAATTACTTCCCCCTTTTCATCTTTGATGATAATTCCTATTCCCATCTGCTTAAGCTTGATGTCACAGGCTGCATCCCAATTAGCTTTAAATCTGTAAACTCCTGGTGGTAACCATTTCTGGGAAACTCCAGTTGTTACACGAATGCTTGACCTTCCTATCTTTACTATCCCCTCCTCAACTACATGGTATTCTCTCAGAAAATCTCTTGCTGTTCTAATGACATTCCTGGGCTGGCGAATTTGTTTTCAAATACATATCTGTTTCTTTATAACCACAAACCCCTCATTATTACTGCAACTTCTTCTGTCTCATTCTTGTTTTGCCTCCCTGCCAAATCCACCCATAACTTCATCAAATCAACTTCACTCACTATCCACTTCTAAGTTGCTCTATGAGCCTCGACCCACACATCACTAGTAGCAACATTGCCAAAGGACATGCATGATTGACTCTTCACCCTTCAAACAGATAGGACATAAAGGATTGTCAGTGACCTTTTTTGCAAAGAGATTGCCTCTAGTAGCTAGTAGATTGTTCCCTACTTGCCACATAAAAGTCTTGACCTTTTCAGGGATTTTCATGTCCCATATAGACTTCCATCTTATATCCTTCTCCTCCTCCCTTGAAGACTCCCCCTTCACATCCTTCTTCCTGTTTTCTTTCAAGAAATAAGCTCTCTTGACTAAGAAGATTCCTTTCTTAGAGGGGCCCCATATCAACTTGTCCTCCACTCTCGTTTTGCTTATTGGAATACTACAAATGTGCTCAGCTTCTTCTTTGCAGAAAACTGCCTTAATAAGCCCTTCATTCCATTCCTCTAAATTAGCATTAATCAGGTCTCTGACTTTTGCATTAGCATTCAGAATCGAGATAGGGGATTGGACCCAAAAGGTTGAAGGGGTTTGCCGCCATTTTTGGCCCCATATGTTGATTTTTGCTCCATTCCCCACTTTCCATCTTAGCCCCTCTTTTAGAAGTCCCAATGAGCTCCAAATACTCATCCATATCAGAGAGGGAGCATTTCCCAAATTAGCTTCAGTGATAGAGGAATTTCTGAAACATTTCTCTTTACAAATCTTTGCCACCAATGCATTAGGACTATGTAGCAGTCTCCAAGCCTATTTGGCAAGGAGGGCTAAATTGAAACTTGCCATATCCCTAAAACCCAAACCTCCCATTCCTTTGGCTTTCCCTATTTTTTCCCAACTCCTCCATTGAATTCCTTTGGATTTCTGTTGATTACCCCATCAATATCTTGAAATTATACCATTGATTACCTTACATAGCTTATTAGGCAACTTGAAAACACTAATTGTGTAAGAGGGTATGGCTTGTAAAACAACCTTAATCATGATCTCCTTGCCTGCTCTCGACAGGAAGCAGTTTTTCCAATTGTTTATTTTCTGCCACACTCTCTCCTTAAGGCATCTAAAAATGTTATATTTAGATTTACCAACCATAATGGGTAAACTTAAGTATTTTTCAAAACTTCCTTGCACTAGAGACCCCCTTTCCCTTAAGATCAAATTTCCATCCTCCACAGATGTGTTTGAACTGAAAAACACTGCAGTCTTTTCTTTATACAGAAATTGCCCTGAAGCTTTTTTATATCTCAATAACAGTTCTAGCAATCTCCTCCACTCCTCCACACTAGCTCTCCCAAATAAAATACAATCATCTGCAAACAACAAATGATTAACTCTATGTCCCCCTCTTGCCACTGTGACTCCTTTAGTAACCCCTAACAAATCTGAGTTGTTCAGCAATGAACTGAGTCCCTCAGCACACAATATGAACAAGTAAGGGGATAGGGGGTCCCCTTGTCTCAACCCCCTCGAAGGAAAGATTTTTGCCCCTGGCTTACCATTAGTTAACATTGAGTATGACACTGAAGTAATACAATTCATCACTAAATCAGTCCACTCATAGAACCCAAGCTTCTTCATAATTGTTTTCACAAAAGGCCACTCAATTCGATTGTAAGCTTTTGACATGTCAAGCTTGATAGCCATACTCCCTTTCTTCCCCTTCTTTCCCAACTTCATAGTATGCAAGATCTTATAAGCAATCATTATGTTATTTGTGATATTTCTTCCAGGAATGAAGGCACTTCGATTGCCTGAGATGATTTCTATTAAAACTCCTTTGAAGATGTTAACAAGCAGTTTTGACACAATTTTATAAAAAAACGTTACACAAACTAATGGGCCTGAACTCAGTGACTACCTTGGGATCTTTCTTCTTGGGAATTAGAGCAATGTAGGTAGAGTTTACAGGGTGAAAGGGGGTGTTACCATTCAGGTGGTCAAGCATTGCTGCACTCACATCTTCTCCCACTGTTCCCCAATGGCTCCGGAAGAAGCAAGCTCCAAATCCATTTGGCCCTGGGGATTTCAATAGTGCCATACTCATTATAGCATCCTCAATCTCCATCTTGCTAAAAGGCCTAATCAGATTATCATTTGCTTCACTAGAAACTCGAGCCTCTATGTGTTTCAAACTGTCTTCCAACTCTGTTGTGGTTGGCTAGGTTGAAGAGAATAAGTTCTCAAAATAATCTTTGAAAGCCTTACCAACCTCTTCTTGACCTTTGAAAATCCTCCTTTGCCCATCTTCAATCTATTTAATATGATTTTTTTGTCTCCTCTGGTTTGCACAAGCATGAAGTACTTGGTGTTCCTGTCCTCCAAAGCATACCAGTTTCTTTTGGCTCTTTATTTCCATTTAAGGTCCTCCTTCTCAAGTAAATCTCTCACCTCTTTCTGAAGATTCTTCATCTCAGCTGAGTTTAGGTTACTCTCTTCATCTTTTAGTTTCTTCAAAGCCTCAGTTTTTTCCTTTATTTCCTTACTTCTATCCTTGCTGAATTGCTTACTCCAACTCATCAGTGCCCATCTGCAGCCATCCAGTTGTTTTGTTATAGGTTTTTGAAGACCTCTCCTGCCTTCATTATCCATCCATGCCCCCTTAATAATTTCTTCACATCCCACTTCCTTGCCCCAACTTGCCTCATATCTGAAGACTTTGCTCCATTTCCATTTGTATCTGTCCCTTCTGTTCATAACCAACAGGATGGGCCTGTGATTTGAACACCTTGCAGTTAACACTTCCACCCAATAGTCCTGGAAAAGCTAAACCCAATTTGAATTGGCTAGTGCCTTATCCAACCTTTCTTTGGTGAAAGTGGCATCTTCATGCTTATTACTCCAAGTGAACTTACTGCCTATCCACTTTAAGTTTGTCAGGTTCCCCTTCTCCATTACTCTTCTAAAATTTTCCATTAGTTTCTCTTGTCTCAGTCTACCCCCTACCTTCTCATCATGAGTTAGGATTTCGTTGAAATCACCTAACACACACTACCCTTGGGACTCTTTTGGCTTAAGAGATGATAACATATCCCAAGCTTCAGCCCTTATATGAGTTTCAGGATGGCCATAATAACAGGTCAGCAACCACCTCGATCTATCCTCCTCACATGATATCCATGCATTTATGTGCCTTTGGGTGTAATTCATCACTTCTAGCTGGACTCTACTGTTCCATAGGAGTGCCAAACCCATTTTAAGTCCCACGGGTTCTACCACAAAACATCATTCACACTTCAATCTCCTTTTCAAACCAACAAATTTACCAGCTTTTAGTCTAGTTTCCATAATGAAAACTATGTTGGGTTTCTTATCCTCCACCATTTGGCAGAGATCTTGAACTGTCTAGGGGTTCCCAAGTCCCCGACAGTTCCAACTTACGGTCTTCATTGAGATTGGTGGGGCTGATAACCAGCCTCCACCAGTAAAAGTTGAGAATTCATCTCAAATCCTTCCTTGCACATCTGCCCTTTCTTCCTCTTCTTTAAATCTGCCTCTACCCCCAACTCCTTTTCCTTCCTTTTTTTCCTAGTGATATACCCCCCTCCCTTGTATGTATCCTCCCCTTCCTCTCTAATTTTCCTTTTCCATTTACCCTTCAGCTGAATGTTACTGGTAACCATGCCCTTATTAGTTATGGTTTTTCCCACATGTTCCTCTTCCATCCTTGTTGGTACTATTCTACCCTCTTCCCCTTCCATTCTCTCTTCCTCCTCCCCATAATGGTTAACCTGCCCTTCATTTTGACTAATCCCACCTTCCATGCTCTCTTCCTCTCCTCTACCTTCTTCCTCCGAGTTATTCCTTCCCTTAAACTCACCCTCACCCTCAGTCTTGTTTTTATCATCCTCTACCCAACCTGCTTCCTCACTCTCTACTCTCCACTTTCTATCCACACCCCCTTCTTTGATTTTCACTTTGGGTCGCATCCTTGTTTCAGCCCTTAGCCACACTCCAAACTGCATCTTCTTGCCCCCTTCTCTTCGCATTCCTTTGTGCCATGCATTATGCAGCCACACTCAAAGCAGAATCTGGGCAACTTTTCATATTTCACAGGGATCCACAGCTTTTCATCTTTCATCATGATAGTCCTACCTCTGGCCAGGGGTTTCTTAAGATCAATGCTGATAAGGACCCTTAGAAACTTGCCCCAACCACTCCCATCCTCTTTTACATCCACCTCTTCTACTGTGCCTATAGTTTTTCCTATATATTTTCCATGATCCTCATTCATACACACTAGGGGCATATTATGCATTTGGATCCAAGAACTTTCCTTCTCAAACTTCATTTTCTGTGGAGGTGTAAATACATCAAACAGTTTCAAGGCTAAAAGGTGTGAGTCAAATAGCCATGATCTTCCCCCCCATACCCTCTGCTTGTCTGCCTGGTTAGCAAACGTTATGGAGAATGTGTTATTACCTATCTCAGCAAACTTAGCAGGTTTGCTAACTCTCCAGACCCTCTTCATAGTTTCCTCAATGACCACCCTACTAATACTTCTCTCCACACATAGCTTTCCTACTAAGCTACAGTACCCCTTGAAGCATATTTCCTCATTGACAGATTCTTCAATGGCTATAGCTTCCCCTTCCTCCTCCATCAAGCAAAACCTCCCCCATTGTTCCTCCATCTCGTTCATCACCAAAAGAATCTCTCTCACCTTCTCACCTGAAGCTGTCTCTGCAGTCACAGCTGCCTGAACAACTCCCAGGTCATTGTCACCTCCGTAAACCATCGTGCTCTCCTGTCACTCTGCAACGTAACCACCCATTTTTTGCTACGTACTCTCCCTCCCACCACAATCCCGTTAGGAAAGGTGTGATCCCCCCCACTTCACCTCAGCCTCCCACTAGGAAAGACAGAGAGAAGAATCAATGGCTTGGTTCTTTGAAAGGCTTCATTTGAGTGGCGTAATTTCGCTTCCCTTATGTTTGATGTATTGTCGATAAGGGATATTGCAATCTATGATGGAGGAGATAGTGTGGTCCTACGGGAAGTTTCTTGCCATTCGTCTGTTGAGCATATTGATATTCATCTTCTGGACGAGAAGATCACTTGGCAGGGGATTCTTTTTACAAATGCTGCTAGAAAGGGTAATTTGCTGCCCTTTCACTGGGTCCGAGTTGTAAATGTTAAAGAGTTGAGTGCAGCCCATAAGGTGTTTGTTGGAATGCTAGATAAGAGTAGTAACTAGACCTTTTATTTTGTGACGTGCCTTGCTAGGATTAACTTGTGTGCACCATCTTTCTTGTTGTTGAGTTATAAGGGAAGTATGCTCAAAATGGGTCAGGAGAATCATGAATTTGTTTCAAGGTGTATCAATGAAGACTTGGGTTTTAAGGGTAATAAAGCACTTGCAACATGCAACAATGATAAATGCCTTCTTCACTGGCATACCCTTGAGTATGAGCAGGTTCAAATGTTTGAGTATGCATCAGTTATAAATGCACTAGTTATTGAAGTCAAGAAGGTTAAGGATAAGAAATCTCTTTGTACTCGGCATTTTGTTGGGCTTTCTGGTTTTTGCTTGGGTGATGTTGCTACTAGAGGTTGGCAACCTACTACAGTAATAGGAGAAAAAGATGGGCATGAGAGGCTAGGACTTGTCATTAATGACAAGAGCAATACAAGGGTGTACTCATTGTATTCATGGAATATTATGGGGGGTGGATACGTAGAGACAAGTGATATGAATCGTGTCAAAATGATTGGGGCAAGAAAGCACTGGATGGTTTTTCTTGTAAAGGGACACATTTTCTTGGATTGCATTTCCTGCATAGGGGGACCTTACGAGTCATTGAGGGAAAAACTGGTGCTAATTTATGGAGCTGTAATACAAGATGTTGCCAATCTAGGTGTTCTATTTACAATATTAATATGCAAGCATGAGGGTGTCAGTCGTATTAGTGCTCAAAAAGCTACTCTTCATCTTAATGACATACTATTTCTTGCCAACTTTGTTATGTCATCAAGATCTATTAGGAGTTTCAAAAATTTTTCATCAAATTTCCATGTTGAATTTTCTTTTGGAGGCGACCACTTGGGGGACAAGTTTAGCATTTTTTTTTTTTACACACCAATGGTTCAATTTACAATTCCTGCCTAGTTATCCCAATTGGAAGTTTCTACACGTGGGTCCTTGGTGGGGTAGCAAATATTGTTAAGGCAAGTGAGCCGAGTTTAAGTGGGCTGGGAAGGCAAGTCTACGCAATTGCAATGGGAATGGATAAGCGAAGAGTGAAAGTACTTGCCATAGAGTATGCTGCATTTATAAGAGCCTTACTAATATTTGGGAAGACAACTTAGCTATGAAGCAGTCCTTAGTTGAAGGCCAGTTCAAGTTTAAGGCTATCCTCATTGTTCTCAATAGGACACCTTTTAAGTTTTTTAGCACATGGAAGAAGCTCTACAATATTAAGCTGCATGTACTTCTTGTCTTTATCATGGACAACTAGGAGGAGCTGATTTCCAAATACCTTGGTGTTGTCAAGGGTGTTGTGGATTCTGAGAACCGTCCATTGAACAATTCCATAGAAATGCTACAGCTGGACCAAATCTTCAAGGTTTTCCACAAGAATTTGACCATGAAATGTGCCGACATACTATTTGAGATTGATGAGAGCAGGGAAGCGAGTAAGCCTAACCGCACCTTGTGGACAAGGTGCTTTGAAGGGGAAGGGTTTGTCACAGTTCTGTCCATGAACAGTTGTGGGCCAAAATTCATTGTGGGCTTGGGTTGGCTCAAGCATGTGGTTGTGTTGGCTTGTGACCCTTTCTGTTATTTTGTTTCCAAGTTAATATCAAGTTGGGCCATGGCCCATTTATTGTTGTTAGATTTATTGAACTGCCTTTATTTGTCAGTCTGGTTAAGTTGGCCCATGGCCCATTAGTTTGTAAAAGGAGTATTTGTAGTGGAAGGATGAACATGTAAGGTATGCCGAAAATTAATAGAATTTTCATTTTCAAGTTTAGCCTTCTTCTTCCTCTCTATTATTCTGAGGTTTCTCACCCTTGAAGTGAGTTTGTTCATTCAACCCTTTAGGGTGTGTTACATCTGTCTGCATTTTGGAGGAAGGAGGAAGGTTGGGCAGCCACAGTTGGGCTTTAAGCTCTACAACCGCACTGCCCTGCTTTCGTCTCCCCCAAACCAAAATGACATCTTTTATTCCACAAACTAAAGAAAAACTAAAACAAAAAATAAAAACTGGCTGCCAAACTATGATCTCGAAAACTCTAATGAATTTCTCGTCCCTTTACAGGCCCTTAGATAGGCTTCAAATTTTTATTCCACTGCCTGCTTTCGGCATCCACATTCTCACTGGCAGTCTCTCCGAAATTACTCCAGTTGGTTTTTTGCGTGCATGATTGTTTGTGTCTCACTGAGTGAGGTTGTTTCTCCGTGTCTTCCGCTCCTCACCAAAAGCAAGAAGATAAATATGCTTGTTTCTTCCTTTTCATTTCCTCCTTTGGTTCAGACTCCACGTGAGGTTCTCTTTATATCATTCATCACATAAAGACATTGGTGACCAAATTGAAGATCCCAAGTCAAAAAAATTGAGACTTGGAATGGAAAGACTATCGGGTGGGTCCCAATAGGCAGAAATCAACATTAGGTGTGTAAAAAAAAACTGATAAACCGGAAAATGGACTGGACCGTCCGGTCCTAAGTTTGGTTTGGTCCGGTATCGGTTTTAGCTTTCTTAAAACCGGTCAAAATCGGTCCCGTTCCAATTTTTCTTTTTTAAAAACAGGATCGGATCGAACCGGACCGGTTCATATATATTATAATTTTTTATATTGTATATAATTTTTATATATAATATATAATTATATATAAAATAGTTTTGTATTATATGATAAATTATTAATTAATATAATATTAAATTTTAAAATCTTATATTACTCTAGTCTATTGTATTAATAGTTATACTAATACTATATCACTATATAATATAATACACTATAATATATCACTATATTATATATTATAATATATCACTACCGTCTATAATACAATTATAATATACTACAATATATTATCACTATGGTATTATCTACTATAATATACTATTATATATATTATATAATTTATATATATTATATAATTTATAATATAGTATATTAAAACCGGAAAACCGGACCGAAACCTGTAAAATCGAAAGTATCGGTTTAGAAAATAACCGGTACAAAATTGATTTTTAAAATTACAAATCAAACCACACCAGTTACACCCCTAGACAGCATTCTTGAATTTTCCTTCGAACATTTTATCCCGTAGCCTTTTTAGTCGATTATGGAAGGAATTGTAAAACAATTGGGTCCCGCATGTCTTTCCTTTCTTTTAATTGTTCTGGCTTTGCGTGAGGTGTCTTTTTCTTCTTTCTTTTTGTGCTTCCGTAAATCAAAGCAAACTGCATGCTTTGCGTATTCTCCCTTTCTTTTGGTTATTTTTCTCCCCTTTTGTATTATGTCTTTGGCCTATATGAAAAAGTAAAAGCTAGAAAAAGTAATAAGAATAATATAATATTAAATTTGTATTGTGCATGTGAAGAAATATTATTCAATTAAATCACAAGTTATAAAATTAAGCATAAATCATGCTATTAATCAATTTAAGTCACAACTCGAATCTATATCTCTTAACCATGTATCCATTTAAAACTAATAATAATGTAATAAAATAATTAAAAATATATTGATTCTAAATGTATAAAATATGTAATAATGCAGCTCAATCAACTATAGAAAGTTGCAACTACTTCCTCAAACTCCCTAATGTGTAAATAAGTATTTTCATTCTCTAAACCAAAATCAAGTTGGCAAGTGTTGGCTGGAAACATGATGCATAATGGTGTGAGTGTGCATGTAGGGTGGAGGTAATCTTGAAGAGTTTTAGTATGTTGATCTTTGTGTTCAAATTTCACTCAATTTTTCGAGACTAGATGGATTGTCAAATAAAGGATTAAAAAAATTGATTCTAACTCTAGCACAGGCCTACGAGCAAACCTACCCAAGGTGTCTCTATATTTATGCATACAAGGTAAAAAAAAAAACTAAAAACTAAAAAAATGCTATGAAATAAAAAGAAAAGAAAAAAATGCAACAAACTGAAAGAGGGAACGAAGTTACCACCTTTATATGCTGCTGGAGTAAATTATGTCTTGTATTGATTCTTGCACTATACTCCCCGGCAACGGCGCCAAAATTCGATTACACCCAAACTACTACTCGGTGTAATAGTATAGTTTAGGGTGTCGATCCACATGGAGACGAAAGAAACACTACAAGACGCAAGCTTAAAGGAAAAGATCAAATGACAAGAATATGAAAAGTATTTTGAATTCTACCTAAAACGGGTAATTAAAATGAGATTAAGACACGGATAAAAGGCAAGTAAAGCTCCGGGTTTCCATTAACGGTATCCAACACTTTGACTTTTCTAATCCAAACTATACACACAATTAAGAATTATAACACCAAATTTCTAATTGGAAGATATGACAATATGCTCATCTAATTTCACAAATTTAACTCTAGAATCTATTCCCCCATTTACAAACCACAGTTTTCATATATAAAAATGAATATCAAATCTAAAGACGACATTATGTTCACAAACAATAGTGTCACAAAAGATCACATCCATGGCATGAAAAACCTGTTTAAATCACAGTCATATATTTATAATCCTATAGCTTAACAAAATCAAACCATAGCAAGATTTAATATAATTGTCTCAAATTTATAATATCCAAAACAAATAGAGAATTCAATCCTAGAATCTTAAACAATAAGACTTAATTTGTGAATTGAAATATAGTCAAAACATTTTTACTAATCAATTTCTGTCATAGGCTTTACCTAAACTATAGTTCTCTATTGGAGCACCCTAAAATTATATTCTTTTTTTCTCCTTCAGCCATGTACGTCCTCCCTTCCAAACCCTCTATCTTATTTCTTGAAAGTCAGCCCACGTTGAAAATGAAAAGTTCTTATTACTTGAAGGTCTTGCTCAATTCAAAAGTTATGCTTTGTTGAAAACTCTTAGGAATTATAACAATTCAAAAATTCCTTTGAATTTTACTAAGCTTTAGTTTTCTCTTTTATGGATTCTGAAATTGAACATAAAAATGTGCTTCAAAATATCTAAAATAAATAGAACCTAAGTTCAAAAATGCAAATAAATTTTTATGATTTCTATTCAACATTTTAGTCAAATAATAGGGTATTTACAATGCACTTTCGTACACTCATCAAGCCTTTAATGAGGCGTGGCATCCTGGGTCAGGCTTTGACAGAAGGTAGTAGAACAGTCACTTCCCACAGATTCCGTCGGAGGCATGGGTGCTATGCATGATCTCCATTGGTTTGACGGATACGGCCCTTAAATGTGAGGAATTCCTACAGAATGGAGGCAGAATTGGTGGGTTTTGTCTGCCAAAGTTGACACGGGCCTGCTGGCTTTGGGCTCATGGGTTGGTGGGTCTTGTAAGGTTCATGGGCCAATTGCATTTATTGTTTTGGGTGCATTGGAGAGATGCAACTCAAGTCAGGATGGGTTTTAGTGTCTCAGTTAGGCCCACCCCAGAGGAGGGGATGAGAATATACGCTCCAACATTTATCTCTCATTTTAAGCCCTAGGGTTTTGGATAGATTAGTCTAAGAAAGCTAACTCCTTTTAACTTCTGTTACTTTTGTCAACTAGCATGCTACCCTAGAATTCAGCAAAGTTAGAGAGCATTCTAAACCTAAAAATGCAGCGATACTACCAAACGTGATAACTTTGCACTTCAATTGTCATACATACAAAACTTGTACAGCAGATAGACAAGGTGAGATAACACACATCGTTTTCATAAAATGAAATGAGGATATATAAGAGTAGATGCCTTTCTTTTTTCTTTTTTAGGATTCAAAACACGAATTGTATGATAATTTTAGGGTCATTGCCAAATAAGAATAAAATGCAATGGGGATTAATATATCCTAAGAATGTTAAGAAATTCCATTTTACATCGATCATCTAAATTTATTGCTTAGAGTGTAATACAGATAGACACTTAAAGTAGGTATAATATTATTTATTAAGCATTTAATAATGTCTAATTAAATATTCAATAAATATTATGCAACTCACATTATGCATCTATCTCTCATTTTAAGCCCAAAAGTTTTTGAAAAAAAAAAAAAAACTATCCAAAAACTCTAAGAAATCTAACTTATTCTAAATTCTATTACTTCTGTCAACTTGTATGCTACCCTAGAATTGAGCAAAGCTAAGAGCATTCTAAACCTAAAAATGCATCGAGTCTGTAGCCAAACGTGATCTCTTTGCACTTCAGTTGTCATACATACAAAACTTGCATAGCAGATGGATCACAAGGTGATCATCAGGTGACACACAAATCGTTTCATAAAATGAAATGGTGATAAGAGTGTGGATGCCTTTCTTTTTTGTTTTTTAGGATTCAAAACACGAATTGTGTTATATATATTTTAGGGTCATTGCCAAATAAGCATAAAAGAAAAAACTCCTCGCCGGTAAGGTGAAAAACTTGACATTACACCAGCCAATAACATTTCGACAAGTAGAAGACTTATGTGATTTATTGCGTGCTCTAATGCATATAATCAACCCTCTCATTTATCTCCCCTCCCCATTCCCCTCTCCCCCGACGCACAGTACTTTCGTATTTTTTCCCTCTCAGACTTCGTTCTTATACATCGACCCCAAAGGACTCTCCTGACTGCCATAGTACTCATGTAATTATATATATATATATATATGAAGGCTTTGTTTGGTAGCTAAGAAACGTGAGGAAACTGACGGAAATGGATTCTAGAGAGCGTACTATAATCTACTCTGCTTTTTTCCCGCTCCCTTTCCAGTTGAGTCCTAACATGATAGTAAGGAAAAGGAAAAATAACAGTTATAATAATATTATTTATTAAATATTCAATAAATATTATGAAATTGTAAATCTATCTGTTCTCATTCTAAGCCAAAAAAGGTTAGAGTAAAAAATTTAAATAAGCAAAAACTCTGAATGTAAGGAATTTAAGGTCTCGTATACTTTCAAAGATAAAATACAAAATTTTGAAAACTTTTCTAAGTTTTTGTACGGTTAGATAGTCTGTGAAAACAAACGCTCATTTTATATTTCAATGTTTTCATCTCACTCGGTCTCTCCTTACTTCCATATTGTTCACTGATTTTGAAACTAACATAATGTTCTCATCTCTCTATGTTTCTCTAGTGTTGTCCTTTCGGCAAAAGCCCCATCTTCCAATATGAGCAATGCTACACGATCTCCACAACCTCCACACACCATATTTTTTTAAACTTTTAAATTTTTTAATATTTTTAAAATGTTTATTTTGAGTTTATTCTTTTTAAACTAATTCAATGCTTCTATTCATTATTCATATATGAAATATTTGATAAAAGAAAAATAAAATAAAAATTAAAGAAAGTGTGGTATGTGGAGGTTGTGTAAATTTTTTCTTCTAGTATATATTCTACAAAGATTTGTAAAAGATTTACGCCAGATTTGCAGAGAAAAAATAATTACGTAAATAAATAAACAAAGGAATCAGAAAAAGAAGGAAAACGTGCTCATACGAACGCCCAAGAAAACTTCTCAACTGTTGATGAGCAATGCTACACAACCTCCCCAACCTCCACACACCATATTTTTTAAAATGTTAATATTTTTTTAAATTTGTTTTTTAGTTTATTCTTTTTAAACTAATTCAATTCTTCTATTAATTATTCATATATTAAATAGTTGATAAAAGAAAAAATAATAAAAATTAAAAAAAAGTGTGGTGTGTGTGGAGGTTGTGTAGATTTTTTTCATGAGGAATCTAATGGGAATGCTCTAAGCTCCGGCAATTGAAAAGTTATAAGCTAGGGAATAAATTAGATATATATATCTATATTTATTTATATATTTATCTACTATATATATAAAC
>QEOT01002045.1:8256-29066 GCA_003123785.1 Pterocarya stenoptera
GCTAATCCACCATTTATCATTAGTTTAGTTTTTTTAAGCAATGGATAAGCTATTTTTAATAGGGTAGTTACATTTCCCCCCACCACCCTAAAGAAAGAAGATAAAGAAATCCCTTGCATCAAGATTCAAAACACCCACTTAATAGAATAGAGTTCTCATATTTACAAGCTTGTGTGTAAACACTCTATTTATTGTTAAATCGATTATACTAATAAAAGATTTAAAATGCAATTACATTTCTATGTTAAATAATGTAGAAAACTTCCACTTCAATAATGTGTTTGATGCGTTAATTATAAGCAAATAGGTTTTCTCAGTAGAGTATGTTTACCTTGATGTCCTCGGTCATGTGGAACATTTTGTATTTCAGGATTCTCTAAGTTTGTATGCCCTCGTTTCTGTTTTGATCTGATAGTAACTAGAATTTAAGAAAATATTAATTTTCCAATCACTAGCACATAGCATACACATCATAATAGTGAAAAGCTTTGTTATGTCATGAAGCCAACTCCATGAATAAAGAGCAATCAAGATAATGGAGCTATATATATATAATAGACAGCTATCTTAAGAATTTTGTAACCCAGAAAAAAAAAACAACAAAGAGATGCATAAAGGAGGCCATGTGAACATACGGTTTCCCTAGTCGAAGTAAGTATATTTCCGAAAGTTACATCCAAATTTTAAAAATTAATCAAGATGGAACTCTCTATATTCCTATGAAGATTTATTTTTTTGTCTCAAAATTTGGCCTTAATATCTGTGCTCCTATTAATTGCCATATATATTGCTTTAAACCTTAATTTTATAATTATATTATCTGTGCTCCTATATCTTTGTCCATGTGGCTAATTTATGTATTCTAAGTTTTCTTACTATTTTTGTTGTAAAATGCACTTTGGAAGTAGCTAGCAATCAAGCAATCAAGAACTCCTACCCTTGTTTCTCAATAAATTAAGTTGTTTGCGCGCGGTTTGTAGAGTGACTTATTTTTATTGCAAATCTCTTCATTATTATCAGTTTTGGCACGCGGTTAGTACTACTTATTATCAGTTTTCTCATCTTTAATCACACCAGTTCATTTGTTATATATTAATTAAGTCGATGTGACTAAAGATGATTGAATTCAATACGCTATTTAAAATAGACTTAATGCATAAAAAAATTTAGCAATCCTTACCTTTGTAAATGATATAATCTGCGATTAATGCAAATATAGTTCCACTTTTAAAGGCGGAAGGCTTGTCTGCTAGCAGATGGAGAGGAGAGAATCCTTGCTTATTNTCTTCTATACTGTATCTTCATTGCAAGATTTAACAAATTTGTATTAAGAGCCTCTTCGATTAAATCTAGAAACTGATCAGACCACACTTCTCTTTCTGTTTTACAACTTAATAGAGCATGAGTAATATCATCTTCCTATTCCTTACACCACCTACAAGCAGCTTTATCAACAACTTTTCGAGCCTTAAGGTTCAGCAAAGTTGGTAAACCATTTCTGCAAGCCCTCAATACAAATACCTTTACTTTATTTGGCACATTAATCTTCCATAGCTTTTGCCAAAATTTCCTCTGGTTTTGAGCTTTTGAACATTCCCCTATCTGTTCATCTTTCCTTAGTGAAGTGAAGAACCTGTAGCCACTATTAACACTGTACTCTCCACACTTTTCATGCTCCCAAATTAAGCAATCTACTGCAAGTTCTGAGCTTAGTAGAATCTTGAAGATTTCTGCTACTTGTTGTGTAGGAATTAGACTTTGAACCTTAGCTACATTCCACCACTTTGTTTCTCTATCAGTTAGGCTCTCAACTATATCATTCTGATGAATCACTTCAGATCTTGCAGGATGAGGAATGAGCTTATGTTGTGGCAGCCAATAGTCACTCCAAACATTGATAGACTTCCCATCAGCCACTCTCCATCGACAGCCTTTTACCAATTGTTCTTTTGCCTCCCAAATTCCTCTCCAAGCAAAAGAGGGATTTTCCTATTCTAGCTTCTTGAAATCTATTCTTAGGAAAATATTTGGCCTTAAAAAACTTGTGCAGTAGAGAATGCTCTTTAGTCATAATTCTCCAGCTTTGTTTTCCTTCTTCCTTTGACCCCACCAAAAGTTGGCCATCATGCTTTCTAACTTAGTGCATAAGGTTGAAGGTAGTTTAAAGCAGCTCATAGTATATGTGAGTATAGAAAAGGCAACAAATCTTATCAAGACTTCCTTACCACCTTGAGACAACAATTTTTCTTTCCACCCTTGTAGTTTTGTCCATACTTTATGTTTCAAATATGAAAATGTCTTTCTTTTCTCTCTACCAACCATGGGAGGGAGACCAAGGTATCTCTTATACTGCTGATGGCTATGTACCCCCCAAAAACCGAGAATCTCCTATTGTTGTCCATGAAGTTCATTCTTACTAAAAACCATGGAGGTTTTCTCTTTGTTCACTTTCTAACCTAAGGCCTTCTCATAGATTTCCAACAGGTGTTGAATCTGTAAATTAGTCACCATATTAGCCTCATAAAACAGTACACCGTCTTCTGCAAAAGGAGGTCATTTAGTCTTGGTGCTCCTCTGCATATGCTTAGCCCTTCAATTTGCTTTGTCCTCTCAACTTTCTTTAAGAGAGAAATCAATCCCTCTGTGCATAGCAAGAGGAGATAAGGGGATATAAGATCCCCTTGTCTCAATCCTCGTGAAGGAAATGTTGGACCTTTGGGCTCTCCATTAACTAAAACTAAGAAAGAGATAGATGTTATACACATCATCACCAAATGCACCCATTGTTCATTAAAGCCCATATTTAACATCACCATTTCAAGAAAGTTCCACTCAACTCTATCATAAGCTTTGCTTATGTCTAGCTTCAGAGACATATATCCATTTTGGCCCTTTCTTTTCTGCCTCAAGAAATGAACCATTTCATATGCAACCAACACATTATCAGTAATAAGCCTCCCAGGAACAAAAGCTGCTTGTGTTGGTGAAATCACATCTGATAGTATGTTTTTCAGCCTATTTGCAATAACTTTTGATATTAGCTTGTAAAGAACATTTCATAAACTGATTGGTCTATAATCAGATACCTCTTCAGGCTTTTCCTTTTTAGGAATCAAGGTGATAAAAGTGTGATTAACTCCTGCTAGAAATCGCCCAAAATTGAGTGCACTTAGAACTGCTTCAGCCACACCCACACCCACAACACCCTAGAATTTTTGATAGAAAATAGGAGTCATACCATCAGGGCCCGGAACTTTTATAGGGCCCATTTGATGCAAAGTCAATTTCACATCTTCTGCAGTATAAACTCTAGTTAAAGAGTCATTCATGTCTTGACTAACTCTCCTTGTAAGTTCCTCCAAGAAGTCAATATGAAATTGTTGTTCTGAAGACTTAAACAGGTTTGTGAAGTATTCAACAATAACATTATTCCTTATGTCTCCAATCTGCCAAACACCAGCAAGGTCCTTCACACCGTTTGTTAGATTCTTCTTTCTTCTTTGAGAGGCTTTACTATGGAAAAAAAAACGTGTGTTTTTGTCCCCTACTTGCAACCACATGACTTTTACTCTTTGCTTCCACATCAGTTCATCTCTTTCTAACAACTTCTATAACTCAGTTCTTGCAACTCTAAATGCATCTCTCATATGACAGCAAGGATCCAATTGTTGCAGCTTCTGTAACTTCAATCTTGCCTGCTCAATATTCCTTCTCAAATTACCAAAACTATTTTTATTCCACACAGTAAGTTTCTCCCCACAGATATGTATGTTTTCCATGATTTTAGTCAAATCCCTTTGGCCTATAACTCCGGTCCAAGCCTGCTCAATTACCTTTTTACAATCTGGTTCATCTGCCCACATGGCCTCAAACTTTAAGATCTTCTGTTTAAAACCTTGCCTACTGACATCTTGCTTCTTTAAAATGATAGGCACATAATCTGAGTAGGTAGCAACCCTATGGTAAACTTTAGCCAAAGCATTTTGGACCTTCCAATGCATATTAGCTAAAAAGCGACTGAGCCTTTCACAGATACCATGCTGCTCTCCCCTGCCATTCCACCAAGTGAACTGGTTTCCAATAAAACCCAAGTCCAACATCTCACAATCATCTAGAAATTGTCGAAAATCCTTCATTTGTCTTTCTAGTCTGTCCCTACCACCACTTTTCTCATGATTACTTAATATCTCATTAAAGTCTCCCATTATCAACCACCCTTGGCCTACATTGACTTCTAAAGATCTAATCATGGTCCATGTTTCCTGTCTTCTTGAAGCCTCAGGATGGCTATAGATACCAGTCAAATACCAAGCAGCAGCATCCTGATCACTGCCCTCAATATTGAAAACCAATACATGAGTATGGAACTTTGAGTAATTAAGAATCGTAAGCTGAAAATTTTTATTCCAAAACATAGCTAAACCCACACTTCTACGCTCACTACTCGCAGCCATACAACTGTCAAAACCCAAACTATACTTATACTTTTCCATAACTTTATCTTGTAAACGAGTTTCTTGAAGAAATAAAATGTCGGGATCTTCTCTTCTGATTAAATCACGAAGCACTCTAATTCCCAGTGGGTTCCCAAGCCCACAGGAATTTCAACTTAGAAGAATCATTGCTTCCAACAGGGCTGCTTAATAGCCTCTGCCGATCTCATAAAATACGAAGAACTCTACCTTCCACCTTCTGAGCAGTATTCGAGCTGGTCATAAGCAATTTACTGTTTTTTACAAGTTTCACCTCAGCAAGTTCCATGTTTTCCTTATTCCAGCAACGGTTTTTTTTTTTTTTCCCACAATCACATTTGGAGAAACAAAGTTGGTACCTAGACCTCTTGTTCTCTTCTTCCATGGTTTTTCTGCAAAGGACCAATAGTGGTTACTAGATCGAAAGTCCGGGTCTAGCAGTCCCTCATTATGGACTGGATCATGCACAGTAGATGCAATTTGACTCGGCTCATAATTGTTGTCCACCATCTTTGGCTCTTCAGGCTTCATTTCCTGCATTACCGCACCTTCATTTTGAAATTCAAGGTCTGACTTGCCACCCATAGTAATTACCTCCTTTCCGCCAATTCCGCAGGCTTGACAAATCCACTCTTCTTCAGATCTGTCCTATTTAAGATCTCCCCAATTTGCTCCTGCATCAAAGCTGTATCAGTGCTATTACCATGATTGTCTCTAGGAATCTCACCCCTTTCATTACGGTCATTTGTCTCCCGATGCATTCCCACCAAACCATTTGACTCTTGCCTCATGACTTTTGAAACATTTAACTCTTAGCTCGTGAAGCTCGCCGACAATGCTCCTAGCTGACCAGCACCACCATCCACCGTTTTCTTTAATCCATGCTCACCTCTGTTGCTATTCTCTCCAGAATTAAAACTCCCCTCAACATGATCACGACGTTTCTTCCTCCCTAGATCAGCACGCAACCAGGATCCAAACTGAGTGGTTGTATCCATTGTTTGGTTTGGACATTTATTTGCCGCATGCAAAATCCTACCACAATGAAAATAGAACCAAGGGAGTTTTTCATATTGATAGAGATCCAGTACTTCACGCCATGCAATGTTATGGTTCTCCCACAAGCTAAAGGTTCATAAAGATCCAACCTAATCTTTACTCTAAAAAAATAGCCCCACCCTACGTTGTCATCCTCGACATCCACATCTTCAACAACTCCCAGTGTACTGCCGAGTTTAACACACACTCCCAATTCATCCCCACCAAAGGCATATTTTGAAATTGAACCCAAAACATAGTAGACTCAAATTTCATCATAATTGGTTGAGTGAAACCTTGGAACTCGTCATTTGGAAATAGACTCCCATCAAAGGACCGGACCACAGTCTTCCTTCAAGAATTCTATGCTTATAGACATGAGTTTTGAACTTAAGAATGAGCACATTCGCACACACCTCCTTAAACTTAGTAGGTTTGCTAAGCCTCCATATTTTTGCCATCATTGACTCCACCACATTACTGCTAATATGGCGCTTTGAACAAATCTTCCCAACCAGACATCTCTCACCCTTTTTCTGAACTTCTGATATTGCTTCATCCTCTAACACAATTTCTCCTCCCTCTTCTTCACTCAAACGTAAATTCCCCCACATCTCCTGCATACTCTCCATCACTATCAATAAATGCACTCACAGCCCACCTCTGTTGTCGTTACTAGCACCAGAAGGCAATGCATGCCACCACCTCAGTTTTCCTCAGGAGAGAAAAAATGAGAGGGGACTAGTTTTTTTGCTTATATGGACGTAAATATCAATGGTGAAGTACCAAGCCGTGCACTTACTATGGACGTAAATATCAATGCCCTTGTTATGGGGGAAAGAAACATACATCTAGTCTACGATGGATAAGATCGAAGAATTAAAGTGTGTGATTGTGCTTCCTTAATTAGCGTTTAAATTCCATGGCACCCTTGTAGACAAACCAGATAAATTATATAGCAATTGAAAAAAATTTGCAACTTCTTTAGTACAAATAGTTATGCCGGTTGTAGATGTTATGGTCCCGTCAGGATGCGATGTCATTTTCTAGAGGTTGAGTGGGCATGCAACGCAGCATTTTGGGATCTTTTTTTTTCACGAAAGAGGGCGGCACCTCTAACCGGCACCTCTAACCTTTATTAAAAAGACCCTCACTTATGGCGGAGGAAGACCTTATTACAACAAAACAAAACAATCACCAATAAACAAGCAAAGCAAAACCAAACCTCCATTAAACTCTAACATGTGGTAATCCAACCTTATCCAACCGAAGCATGCCCTTCAACTTACATGGCAAAGAAGCATAATCAACGAACCTACTATTATGACCTTCCACTCCCTGACGTGCAAGGAAATCCGCGGCATTATTCCCTTCTCTAAATTGATGTTCAATGGTGAAGTGCACATCTCTTAGTATAAGCAATAGATCATCCCAAAAATCCCATAGTACCAAGCCGTGCACTTACAACTAACCAACCAAGAAACCACCAACATGGAATCACCTTCAATAAAAATTTGATTGAAACCCAACTCTTTGTAAAAGTCAATGCCAACAATTAGGGCCCTCAATTCGGCCTCATTATTCGTTTTGTGTCCAAAATAAGAAGATAAGGTTCCTTTGAAGTTTCCCCTATGGTCCCAAATGACGCCTCCTCCACCACAATTACCCAAGTTACCATGGCAACTCCCATCTACATTCAATTTGATCCACCCTTCATCAAGTTTCTACCAAACAAACAAGTCACAATTGAGTCCTTGCACGAGAAACACAAGGGATGTCTAGTGCTTGAAGAATCCCCTCATCTCTGTCAAAAAGAGGCCAATGTTTCATCATAAGAGATGAGAGCTTCCTTAGCCAAACCTTAATTGCCAACCAAACTCCCAACGCCGATTCCTAGGAGTTTTCCATCCGAGCCTTGCAACGGCGCAACCAAAGGCGCCATATTATAATATAAGGCATAATGCCAAGTAAAATACCCCTACGACTCGATTTCTTTGCTAAGTTAAACCATTGCATCATAGTCGCCCACTATGACATTCCTGCAAAATGTGGTATTCCCAGCACAAGTGCAGCCATCTTCCAAAATTCAGAGGCAATACTCCCACAACATAACACNCCTAAGGCCTTCTCATAGATTTCCAACAGGTGTTGAATCTGTAAATTAGTCACCATATTAGCCTCATAAAACAGTACACCGTCTTCTGCAAAAGGAGGTCATTTAGTCTTGGTGCTCCTCTGCATATGCTTAGCCCTTCAATTTGCTTTGTCCTCTCAACTTTCTTTAAGAGAGAAATCAATCCCTCTGTGCATAGCAAGAGGAGATAAGGGGATATAAGATCCCCTTGTCTCAATCCTCGTGAAGGAAATGTTGGACCTTTGGGCTCTCCATTAACTAAAACTAAGAAAGAGATAGATGTTATACACATCATCACCAAATGCACCCATTGTTCATTAAAGCCCATATTTAACATCACCATTTCAAGAAAGTTCCACTCAACTCTATCATAAGCTTTGCTTATGTCTAGCTTCAGAGACATATATCCATTTTGGCCCTTTCTTTTCTGCCTCAAGAAATGAACCATTTCATATGCAACCAACACATTATCAGTAATAAGCCTCCCAGGAACAAAAGCTGCTTGTGTTGGTGAAATCACATCTGATAGTATGTTTTTCAGCCTATTTGCAATAACTTTTGATATTAGCTTGTAAAGAACATTTCATAAACTGATTGGTCTATAATCAGATACCTCTTCAGGCTTTTCCTTTTTAGGAATCAAGGTGATAAAAGTGTGATTAACTCCTGCTAGAAATCGCCCAAAATTGAGTGCACTTAGAACTGCTTCAGCCACACCCACACCCACAACACCCTAGAATTTTTGATAGAAAATAGGAGTCATACCATCAGGGCCCGGAACTTTTATAGGGCCCATTTGATGCAAAGTCAATTTCACATCTTCTGCAGTATAAACTCTAGTTAAAGAGTCATTCATGTCTTGACTAACTCTCCTTGTAAGTTCCTCCAAGAAGTCAATATGAAATTGTTGTTCTGAAGACTTAAACAGGTTTGTGAAGTATTCAACAATAACATTATTCCTTATGTCTCCAATCTGCCAAACACCAGCAAGGTCCTTCACACCGTTTGTTAGATTCTTCTTTCTTCTTTGAGAGGCTTTACTATGGAAAAAAAAACGTGTGTTTTTGTCCCCTACTTGCAACCACATGACTTTTACTCTTTGCTTCCACATCAGTTCATCTCTTTCTAACAACTTCTATAACTCAGTTCTTGCAACTCTAAATGCATCTCTCATATGACAGCAAGGATCCAATTGTTGCAGCTTCTGTAACTTCAATCTTGCCTGCTCAATATTCCTTCTCAAATTACCAAAACTATTTTTATTCCACACAGTAAGTTTCTCCCCACAGATATGTATGTTTTCCATGATTTTAGTCAAATCCCTTTGGCCTATAACTCCGGTCCAAGCCTGCTCAATTACCTTTTTACAATCTGGTTCATCTGCCCACATGGCCTCAAACTTTAAGATCTTCTGTTTAAAACCTTGCCTACTGACATCTTGCTTCTTTAAAATGATAGGCACATAATCTGAGTAGGTAGCAACCCTATGGTAAACTTTAGCCAAAGCATTTTGGACCTTCCAATGCATATTAGCTAAAAAGCGACTGAGCCTTTCACAGATACCATGCTGCTCTCCCCTGCCATTCCACCAAGTGAACTGGTTTCCAATAAAACCCAAGTCCAACATCTCACAATCATCTAGAAATTGTCGAAAATCCTTCATTTGTCTTTCTAGTCTGTCCCTACCACCACTTTTCTCATGATTACTTAATATCTCATTAAAGTCTCCCATTATCAACCACCCTTGGCCTACATTGACTTCTAAAGATCTAATCATGGTCCATGTTTCCTGTCTTCTTGAAGCCTCAGGATGGCTATAGATACCAGTCAAATACCAAGCAGCAGCATCCTGATCACTGCCCTCAATATTGAAAACCAATACATGAGTATGGAACTTTGAGTAATTAAGAATCGTAAGCTGAAAATTTTTATTCCAAAACATAGCTAAACCCACACTTCTACGCTCACTACTCGCAGCCATACAACTGTCAAAACCCAAACTATACTTATACTTTTCCATAACTTTATCTTGTAAACGAGTTTCTTGAAGAAATAAAATGTCGGGATCTTCTCTTCTGATTAAATCACGAAGCACTCTAATTCCCAGTGGGTTCCCAAGCCCACAGGAATTTCAACTTAGAAGAATCATTGCTTCCAACAGGGCTGCTTAATAGCCTCTGCCGATCTCATAAAATACGAAGAACTCTACCTTCCACCTTCTGAGCAGTATTCGAGCTGGTCATAAGCAATTTACTGTTTTTTACAAGTTTCACCTCAGCAAGTTCCATGTTTTCCTTATTCCAGCAACGGTTTTTTTTTTTTTCCCACAATCACATTTGGAGAAACAAAGTTGGTACCTAGACCTCTTGTTCTCTTCTTCCATGGTTCAAAGTTTCGGCTTGACCTTGTAAACAACAGTCACACCAATAGGCCAACGGAATTCCCAGAGATTGCACCAAGGAGTCTACAGCTATTCCATTAAATCTGGCTTTCCACATACATACGGACATCTTTTTCGGAAGAAAAAGGTGCCAAATCCAATCCATGCCCATTTGTTCAGTGCCTTTGATACCAATGACATCCCAAGCAGTGGCAGACATAAGAAGTCCATCCCCTGCCGGTTTCCAAATTGTAATATCCTTTCCTTCTCTTCCAACCATGATTTCATGCATAATCTCACTAGCCTTATCTGTATCAACCAGTTCTACAAGATAATTTTCATCCCAGGAGCCATCCACCCAAACATCTTGTATTTTAATATCAGCAGGCACAACATCCCCACAAACACTAAGAGACCCACTCACCAACCAACAATCAAACCAAAAGTAAGACACACCCTCTTTCACCTTCACTTTTGCATTATTGACCACATCAAGAAGAACATTCATGATCAATCTCCAGAAACGGGATGCAGTACGGAAAATCGCAAATAAAATATGACCATGCTTCACATATTTAGCTCGAAAGAGCTGTTTCTATAGATTGTCTAATGATAAAAGTCTCTATGCAAATTTCATGTGGAGTGACCTTTGAACCTCATGAAAATTCCTCAGGCCAATACCCCCTTCCTTGTGAGGTTTGCACATTTTATCCCAAGCATACCATTTCATCCTTGGCTTCCCATTAACTTCTCCCCAAAAAAATGTTGAAAGCTAAGAGTTGATTTTTTTGAAAACCTTCAACAGGACATTCAAAACTGCCAACAGATGGGTTACCATACATGATAGAATATGTTTAAGAAGAGTGAGTCTACCACCTTGGGAAGTAACTTCAATTTCTAGCCTGTCACTTTGTTCCAAATCTTCTCAATAAGTGGTTCTAAATCCCCTAATGTTAGATGATTTCAGACAAGAGGGACTCCCAAGTAAATGACAGTGAAATTGCCTTCAACAAACCCAGTCAATCTCATTAGATTTCGACGCCTAGAAGAGGTAATGGACTTTGAGAAAAACAAAGCTGATTTATCCATATTAATTAATTGGCCAATCCATTTCTCATAAACCTCCAGTGTTTTATCAGTCTATGTACCGAGCGCTTGCCACCATTCACAAAGATTAAGAATTCATCATCATAGAGTAAGTGGGAGACTAACGGCACACCCATGGGATGTGAAAAACAACCAATTCGACCCTCTTTAAAATTCTTTTGAAGTAATATTGACAACACGTCCTCCATAATAATAAACAAATAAGGTGAGAGCGGATCACCTTGCCTTAGGCCCCGAGACAGTTGGAAGAAACCCTTGAGAGTTCCATTCATCATAATGGAGAACCATGGAGACTGAACACACTCACTAAATTACAAAACTGAGAAGAAAAACCAAAGCACTCTAGAACCTTCAACAAAAAATATCAATCCTCTCGATCATAGGCTTTGGCCATATCAATTTTCACCATAATATTTCCGCCCTTCGTCTTCTTATTTAGAGAATAGACCAATTCCTATGGCAAAGTGATATTTTCAAAAAATAATGCAGCCCCGAATAAATGTCCCTTGCTCATGAGAAATCATTTGAGGTAAAAGATGGGTCATCCGTTGCATGAGTATCTTAGAAAAAATTTTATAGGCAACTGAACAACAGCTAATAGGTCAAAATTTATCAAAACTCTTGGGATCCTCCACCTTCAAGATCAAAACAATATAAGATGCGTATAAAAACGAGGTAAAGGAGAGCCTGAAAAGAAATCATTGGTTGCCTCGACCACATCCTCTTTAATTAAATCCCAACAGCTTAAATAGAAACCCAAGCCGAACCCATCCAATCTAGGTGAACTCTCTTTCAGAATCGACTTCAAGGCTGCAAAAATCCCTTTCTCATAGTCTTGTTTCTTCACGTTGCTCCCAAGAGTCCAGCTAAAGTTTACTAACCAAAAAGTCACATTCAACCTCAAGATCATAGCCGCCTTGCAAACGACTTTCTAAGACCCCCAGTCTCTCTTCCAAGTCCTTAATTGTCTGCCTAACATGCGCGAAAACCTGTCTATTCCATGCTCGGAGAGCCAGTTTGGTTTTCTTCAATTTTTCTGTCAACCATAGAAGGCCCAATGCTTGAGTAGGATCCTTCCAAACATCCTCCACACATCACTTAAAATCTGCATGAGAACACCACATATTTTGAAAGCGAAATGGATGAGGGTCGTAGCTTACCACCAATTTTTGAAAATGAATGAGCATAGGGCAATGATCTGAAAACTTCCTCTCAAGATATTCAAAGAAAGTTGAAGGAAATTGTGTCGCGAATGGAATATTAATGAGCGCTCTATCTAGCCAAACCCAACTTCTTGAATTACCCTCATGGCCATTACACCATTAAAGTCGACGTCCCACAACCTGGAGATCCAGTAAACCGTAGTGTTCAAGACAAGCCTTAAACTCCTCTATAGAAGAAATAGGCCTAGGATTACCACCAATTCTTTCACCATCTTCTCGGATGATATTAAAATCCCCTACAACAAGCCATTGTGACTCATTGGGGTTAACTTCTTCTAGACTTTTCCATAAATCTCACGCTTCAGTCGACTACACTTAGCATAGACAAATGAAATTAGGAGCTTGTCCTCACCAATCTGAAACCACCCAGTGGTCATCTGATTAGTCATGGACAGCACCTCCCATTCACATTTTTCACTCCAAAAAATCCCATTTTCCATCCATAGCCTCATTATTAAAATAATGTGGGAGCCCCAACAAACGAGCCAAGCAAGGCAATTTATCAACCGCAACAAAAGGTTCTAAAATCCCAACAATAGTCACTCCATGTTTCTTTACTAAATGTTTTAATCTATTTCTAGAACCACCTAACCCTCTCAAGTTCCACACCAAAGGGTTGTCAATCATAAATTCAGTTTACAGGGTCAGGATAAAACCCGTTGTGATTGTCTCACCGTGTGTTTCTTGGTTTCAGAAGTCATGACTCTTGGCTTATGGATTTCAGGATCAGAGTCATAACTCTTTTCCCGAGCAAGTGCTACAGATCTGCCTCCATCCTCAGGATCCAAATGAAAAACTTATTGCTCCTCCCCTACTGCAACAGCATCATTGGCCACCATATTTTACCTACATTCCAATTCCAAAATCTCATAGATCGGTGCAGTTTGCCCTCCTTCTCAAAAACACCTCTTGTTGGACTCCCCACAAAAAGACAAACTGCACTTCCCCCTCCTTCCTTTTCAAGTGTAACCACCCTCTCCTGCAATGGCACAGAAACATATGGTCCCGTATCCGGTAAAACAGGACTTAACGTATGCTCGGAGTCTACCTCGGAAGGTCTAATAACAAGATCAGTACAGTTTATCTCTCTTTGCGAAATAATTGACTGACCCCTATCCTGTTTCCTCAAACCCCCATTCACATCAGCCACAACCAGCATCTTTCCAGCCTCATCATTTCAAACTAATATACCTTCCGAAGGCGAAGGTTGAGAAGGTTTTTCCAAACCCAAACCTTCCACACTGTGCCCCTTCTCCCCCTCATTCTCACTTATTTTTCTTTCCACATTTTCTTATGAGCAACTCGGGACCGTGTCCCCCTACAATATGCCAAGACTCCCCCATACGACGGTCCACCTCCGTATGACCTTGTTTGCAACATTTAAAGCAATAAAAATCCAGTTTTTCGTACCTTCCCTTATGCCAGATTGTCCTATTAGACAACACAACAATTGGAAAACCTTGGACATGTTCCTCCTTTAGATCCACCTCTACACACAAATGTGCACCCGTTGCCCTCGTTTTGTGTAACGTTGCATTGTCTATGCCCAAGTAACGACTAAATCTTGTGGCTAGAATTTGTAAACAATTAGTTCTATACATATGCAATGATAGACCTGGTAAAAATATCCTTTGCGGCACCAATGAAGACTCAACATGAAGATCAAAATCCTTTGTCCATCGAAACAATCTGAAAACAATCGAAGAGATCGTTGAGGACTATTTGAAACGGAAACAACAACTAAAAATCTGAAGGTTTTTAATAAATTACGAATTAAAATTATTAATAATAAAAGTACTAATAATATAAACATAAAAATAAAATAATTTAAAATTCTTAACTTAAAAAAAAAAAAAAGCGTACATACGCAACCAAACCCAAGTAAGAGACTTGCATAATTTTAAAAAAAAAATATTGTTCATTCCGAAAGAAAACTTAAGTTAAACCATTAAAAAAAAAAAAAACGTAGTCATAACCAAGTTTCCAAACCAACTGAATTAAAAGAAACCATAAATCTAGTCTAGGGTTCACTAGTCCGCTCCTTCTAAACTTGGCCCACCAGCTCGTAGTCCTCATTCTTCTCACCCGATGGTAAAAAAAATGAGATAAAACTAAAATGAGTCGAAGACTCAGTAAGAACTCACCACAACGTAAACATAATAATTGAAAGGCTTTAATAAAATTTTCTTACTGAATAAAATTCTTGTCATATCATGCTGAATAAAATTTATGTCATATCATGTTGATAAAATTCATGTCATATCATACTTATGCTCATGCTCATGCTATGTATGACTGTCTTGACTTATCTAAATTAACTGACTAATCTGACTGGCCCACACACTTAACCCTATGTGCAAGATTGTGCACCAGCCCCACAGCCAGCTGCAACAAGGGGAGCCGCTGAGTAGTATTCTGACATACTACGGTGGACCACGCTTAAGTCCATGGCTTGCACCTCCACCCTAATGACTGAACTGAAAGGCCATCTAATTAAATGATCTGACCTTATCTTATCTTACACTTGAATTTTCTTATGCAACGTGATATGCATGTCATTCATACTAATATAAATAATTATAAAATGCTGAACCTGAACATGATGCCAAAAATTAACATGATCATATGCTATGATGAGTGATTTGGTTATATAGATCGTAACATGCATGGTACATAAAAAGAACGACTATCAAAGAACTGGCTTTAATAGTAATAGTCTAACTATATGTTAATCCTAATTTGTGATCAAATTACATACCTCTTAGCACTGCTTTCACAACCTCACTTTGTAGATCGTTACCTATATGAGCACTAATCGTCACTAATTTCCTAGAAAACATATCATCGCATTCCACTAAATTAACCACATTCTAAGGAAAGCAATTTAAAATGTTTGGTTATGTATACTAGTACCATATAATTATTTAAATATTAATATCATATTTAATCCTCCAATTATACTTAGTAGCATAATTTATACTTACTACAAATTTATTAAACAAGTCAAAGAAGCTCAATTAAAAAAAAATTTAATTGTATTCATAATAATTAAAAACTAAAATCTAAATTCTCATATAATATTGCAATAATCTGGTTTATTAAAAAAATAATACTAAATAACATAATTTACCTCCTACATATTTTTTTAAAAAAATAAGATTTTTGACTATTTATTTAAATAGAAATTCTTTAAATAGACTAATTCACCCCAAAACAGTTTGTATTCTTAACAATTGAAAACAAATAACCCAACTAGCATAGCCCATAAAAAAAATTTCAGTTAAACCCAATAATAAAATTATCATGAGTAAAGCTCACATTCTCAAAGCCTATTTACAAGCTCCCCATAAATTAACACGTAACTTAACTAGTAATGCCCAAGGGCTGAAATGTAAATACACCAAATTAAAGGCTTCTAGAGATTTCTCCCGAAAGATTTCTTGAAACGTTTAAAGGGCAGTTTTGTAAATTTGATGAAAAACAAACATGCAAAACTTTTAATGAAAAGTAAAAGAAATCTATAAATCGATTAACACACAAAGAAAGCATAAATGAAGAGTTTCAGTGAAGAAGAAAGATATCATGTGACAAGGCAAAAGCAACTCACAGTGAGAGGAAACCGATGCAGCAGATCTAGTGAATATCAACGAAGATGTAGCTGAAAATGGGCTCTAATTATAGAAAAAAAAACTTAGTCTCGGTAATACTCATTGAAAATCAAAAGAACATNACAGTGAGAGGAAACCGATGCAGCAGATCTAGTGAATATCAACGAAGATGTAGCTGAAAATGGGCTCTAATTATAGAAAAAAAAACTTAGTCTCGGTAATACTCATCGAAAATCAAAAGAACATAGAGAGAGAGAGAGAGAGAGAGAGAGAGAGAGAGAGAGAGATCAAGTCAGTGAGGCTTACCACCAGAGGAAGAAATGTCGAGCATGGACAGATTTGAAGGCCGAACTGACTATAATGAATGACGATGGATGAGATCAAGAGAAATTTTGCTTGATGCAAAAGGACGAAAATAGAGAATAAAAGAGGTATGTATTTGCTACTCTGCTGAAAGAATACGGCATATAGATTGAAGAAGTTAATTCTTACGTTGTAATGTCTGAAAATCAAAGAGATCGTTGAGGACTATTTGAAATGGAAACAACAGCTAAAAATCTGAAGGTTTATAATAAATTACGAATTAAAATTATTAATAATAATAGTACTAATAATATAAACATAAAAATAAAATAATTTAAAATTCTTAAATTTAAAAAAAAATCATGGCCGTTACAGTCTGTTATTTTACTTTACACGCGTTATTTGGTTATTTGTCTAGTCAATCATCCCTGGGAGGACATAAGGAAAAGAGGGCACTGAGTAAAAGGGGATCTGGAAATTTGTGAACACTTGGTCTAATGTATGGAGGTTGGGAGCCCTCGAAGCCTTCCTTATCAATACATATGAGTCTATGAGAACTTTTATCAAACACCTTCCCTGCTTGCTCCCATTTCATTACTGAAGCATTTTATTACATCTCGTTGGATTCCTTAATACACTATGGCAACTTCATTCAATATTACAACAGATTCACAACAAGGTTCGTAACTCTGGGGAGCATTTCTTACCTTCTCTCATTCTTTGCTTTAAGATTTCTTCCTTTTTCCCATTGAGGACAATGTGATATTTAAGTTCTCGGGGAAAAGATACTATTTTATTCAAAAAAAAAAAAACCAAAAAATTATAATAAAATTATAATTATAATCATAATAATAATAATAATAATAATAATGATAAAACAATATAATTTGATGAATAAAAAGCCTATGATAAGAATATGATTGAAATTGATTATAATGTTTAGGAAAAATTTTCATTGCTTAAGTCTAGTTGTTAATTATTTACTTGATCTTACTTAATTTGATATTTCCTATGTTCAATGAATGTTTCTTATGATCATTAATTGTTTTGAGTACCTAGAGAAATTTTATGTGAATTTTGTGAATTTATATGGTCTCAACTTACTCTAGAACTTGTTTGATTATACTCGAGGCAAAATCCTAAACAAAATATTACTGGGGAAATGATTAAGGCATTCTTTGGACCGATTGAGCCTTTCAAGCTTGCCTGTTTATTCTCTTTATCTCTAGTCGCCCTTTTGAGCATTATTGAAATATATTTTGGCCATATATTTTTCTTTCTTGTAAACATCATATTCCCTACCCTAATTGAGCTTAAACACCGATATCCTTACCTTTCAAGAGAACTAAGTTTACACAAAGTCACAGACTCACAAGAGCATGGAAGGCAAGAAAGGTAGAAGGTCTACAAGTAAAGTAATTATAGCAATATTATCAAAATCATAAGTTTGGGGGTGTGAAAAGTCAACTTGTCTACTGTGTGGCCAACAAGAAAAGGCCGACAAGAGTCATTCACAAAGGTAGTGAAAAAGGTATGAATATTTTCAAAAAACAAAATGTTTGATCTGCCGAATAGAGGGGTAAAGAGAGAGATACTTGAAAGTGCAATAAAGAAAGAGATACTTGAAAGTGCAATAAAGAGAGGTATGTTGATAGATTTACAAAGATTGAGAAGAGATATTTGTGTTAGAAATTAGAATGCTCTATTTATTCTGTTAGTGTTCAAACTTAAGTTCTCTTGCTTTGTTTGAATCCTACTTTTTCTTTGTAGCCCTCAACCTAGCCTTACATTACAAGCTTAATAAAGACCTACTGATCCCTGGAGATAGTTTCTGTTCTACATTAGTAGAGAGTGATTTGAAAAGCAAGCCTATGAAATTTTTAGAGATCCATTATTTATTTACTTTTTTGCATAAAACTATCCGAAGAGCTAATGATGAAGTGAAAATAATAGGAATGCATGAATGTGGGGATGGATATGCGGTGGAATTGAGTTTTGAATTAACTTTTGGACATGATTGATCTTGACTGATTCATTGGAATTATAGACTTTAGACAATCTTTGAGGCAATAAATTTTGTGAATCAAACCAATGCTTAATTTAATTATCTTTTCTTTAAACCAATGCTTGTTTTAAATGTCTTTTCTTTTCTTCTTTGCTTGAGGGCAAGCAAAGCTTAAGTTTGGGGGTATTTGATAAGTGTTATTTTTATGTGATTTTTATCACTCTTTTATTTATGGAAAGTGTCATTTTTCCTTCAATCTGCTACTGACCACCAAATCCAAGTTCCTCAATGAATCTATTTGAAGACCAAATCCTCTTGAATTTTGCAATTCAAGCCACATATCACTTAATCTTCCATTTTAAATAATCTCGTTATTCTTGAGATAATTCCTTTTATGTTAACATTTATCTTTAGAAACTAATTTCCAGATTTTTAGGAGAGATTGTAGTCATAGTTATCTTGTTTCCAGATTTGAATTTCAACATCTATTTAATCTCGACTTGGGGGATGAATAGAGGAAAGTTCCGAATCAGAGTCGAGAGTTTTTATGTTTTAGAGCCTGAGTCTAAGTTTTGAGTTCCAGAATTTATTCTTTAAGTGTTCTTTCAAAAATGCGGAGCTGGAGGGCAGAGGCGAGAACCACATGCCTCATCAACCGACTTCAACGAAGAACACCAATTTTATTCTTTTTTTTTCAATTCCATTATGAACTAATTATATTTTCTAGAGCTTTGATTTAGCCTAGCATTGAACACAAAGTTTATATTCCAAGTTGATTTGTGATTAAAGCTCAAGGATTAAACACCATTAGTTGAGCGAAAGCAGAGATGCTTTACATCAACTTGGGTCTAGGATTAAACACCACCAGTGTGATTTTTAAGAAAAATTCAAAAAACTTAATGAGTCTCTAATTAGTTAAATTTACATAGAGATATGGAGTTATTAGTTGTAGATATTTTTGATATTGTTCGAGAGAAAATATTGAATAGTTAAGGGAGTTTTATCAACTTGGAATAATTGGAATTCTATAACAAGGAAAAATATATTGTGTGGGATTTGCTAAGTGAAGTCAAACGCTCTAGATCTATTCTTATTATTTTAAAAATCTTAATTTTAATGTTTTTTTGTTCAATTTAATGTCGATAAACCATTCTTCAAATTTTGGTTTTCTAAATAGTAATTAATTTAATCAATTTCAATACTCAAGAGCATAATTATTCCTTGTGGGTTCGATAATCATTTTCTTTAAAACACTTTACTACTTATTATGATTATGTGCACTTGTAGATATATTTTTATGCGAACAAAGAGTAATGGGTATGGTTTATTTCAAATGGGGTGTTATCCTCTTGAGAACCGGGGTTGGGAAGATAATTGGAATCACGGGCCCTCTTTTCTTCATTCTCAACAATATTCCATTAGAAATCCATTCATGAGAAGAAAAAAAAGACATTCGTGAGTGCATGGCCTAAAGTTGATTGACCTTTTTGGTTATATTTTTTTCATGCCTTAGCGATGGTAGCATTGGGTACTACTGTTTCAGTTGGTCAAAATGTTCATAGGGTCAATACATGGGTTTCTACCCAGCAACTTTGCTGTTTATTTTGATAAGAAACTGAATATTAAAGAAGGAATCGAGGAGAGTACACTGCCACAGGTCATGGTCACTACCGCAAATGTATGTGCCATGATTTATGTCATAATAGCTGGTGGCTATTTGGGTGGACTGGATTTCAAGTTCCAACAGGGTATTTTCCCTTTTGTGTCGATGGAATGCTTGCTGGTTTTGCAACAGTATTCTTTGGTCTTGATTCAGTTGCCAGCACTGCTGAGGAGGTGAATAATCCTATTGGGTGGAATTTTTCCTCAACCACAACATTGGATGGCTATGGCTAGAGAAGATTTGCTGCCACCATTCTTCTTAGATAATTATAGTAGTTTATTTTCATAGTCTATTATGAATCCCATTAAAGTTGGCTGGGCTTGGTGTCCCACTTAAGTTGTTATCTTTACTTTAATTGATTTTGTTTTAGTTGTTTAGTGACCTATGGGCTTAGTTATTGTTATTTAGAATTGGCCCATAGCCTTAGTTATCTGTTAGGAAGTAGGTCATCATCTTCCATCCAGTACATGTAGAGGAAAGGTGGGTCTTTGTTGGGGAACTTGAATCTGGAAATTAGCTTTGAATGATTTTAGTTTGTATTTTCAGTTGGAGGAATTGGGACCTTGAATACCCAAAGCGTATGAATTCAATACATTTCTATCATCTCTTCTTTGTTCATAGTTTACTTTACTTTCCTTTGTCTTTCGGTTTATATAATCTGGGAGGATCATAACATAGTCTGTTATTTTACTTTTTACACGCGTTATTTGGTTGTTTGTCTAGTCTGTTATTCCTGGGAAGATGTAAGGAAAAGAGGGCACAGAGTAAAAGGGGATCTGAAAATTTGTAAACACTTGGTCTGATATATGGAGGTTGGAAGCCCTTGAAGCCTTCCTTATCAATACATATGAGTCTATGAAAACTTTTATCAAACATC
>QEOT01002045.1:50131-60460 GCA_003123785.1 Pterocarya stenoptera
CCCCCCCCCCCGGAATTGAGATCGTGTACACCTCATCATCTGGGCTGACACCACCAAGCTCCCTATAGAGATTAGAAACCATGTCAATGTAGGTGATGATCTTGTCCGTCCCTTCATCTTTCTAGTTAATGATTGGTTGCCAACCACACTCTATGAAGATGGATGCCAAGGACTGCCTCTCCTAGTGAAGATCATGATATTCTCCTAGCATCACTTGACGCTCGAGTAATACTGTTCTCTCTTGAAGTTCTTTGTTGGAGGCTTAAGCTACCCTGCCATGCTTCCTACCCCTATAAGCCATAGTGAACCTGAATTTTCCAAATATAATACAAATAGAAATAGTTATGAAATAATTATTATTAAATTTTCATCGAACAAATAAAAAGTCAAATATAGAAAGACGAAAACAGTTACAAGGTATAAAAAATATTACTGGATGTAGAATTCTCAAAGAACATTATGATGACATTATTAATCATGAATTTTAAGTGTGGTGATTATTATGAGATTTACCATTATCATAAAAAATTAAAAATGGTGCAAAAAATCATTATAGGAAACAAAAATAAGATTTACACAATCTTGCCTTATTAATACAATTACTAACTGTTTTGTGAGTACATGATTCGATCAAATCACAATCTATTTGATCAGAATAGAATATATTCTTTTACCGTTCGAACATCTAAGTTACGGTTCGAACGCTTGTTTAGACGTTACTTATACAGTCGACCGCATCGTTCAATAGCATGATCGAACAGTTACTTAAGCGTTGAAAAGTAATTAATTTGATCGAATGCTTATTGGAAGCATTCGAACGGTTACTAGATCAAACTCAACAATGGCTGAGTCAACTGGGTTGCTATTAAAACCAAGCGAATCGATGAATTCATTTCGTTGTTCCACAATTAACAAGCATACAAGGCTAGGATGAGCATAGAGGCATCACGGCCTTGTATTTTCTAGCCGCCTTCGATGTCCCATTGCCGAAAAACATAAATCTACGGCATATTCCCTATTTTGTATAAATACTCAACCCAAATATTGCATGTAAGTGTTGTAGATGTCAAGGTTGACGATGACGATGACGGCGATGATAGAGGCATTGGGCTACATTCATGCACATTAGCAGAGATTATGGGATAATTTTTTACGCTCCTTAAAAAATTATAAGATTATAAGTTATATAGTAATTTTCATTTGCGGTGACCATATTAACGTGCTCAAAGAACGATGGCGGCAATGACAGATGCCAAATTTGAATTAGAACCTTGCACTTATGATTGTTTACTTATTGTATGTTTATGCTCTCTTCACAATGTAGATTGTAGAAATGCATGCGGGTAATCCAAATGATATCTCGGAAGAACTGTATACATTGGTGTGCGGTCCATTGAGGATGCGTAGCTCAATATTCTACATGTATTTCTCGGTAAAGTAGGTATCACACAATTGATCAAGAACGTTATTGAAAAATACAAAACAGTGGTGTCCTAGTCGAAAGAAATCATGACAGATAAAACATTGATTTCTATGGGCTTTTTATCGATATAATTGGTTTGAAATATTTGGAGGAGCATGTAATATACCTATTGAAGTACGATTGATGGGATTTAAGCAATCCTCAATTAAGAGTTCACAATGATGAAATTTTTGTATTAATTCATCTTGAGAATGGTATGATGATGATCTTTTTGTTTTGGCTTCTCAAATATGTCAAGTCTTCTACTTTGATGATCCTAAGTTAGGGAATCAATGGCTAGTGGTACAAAAATTTTCTCCAATAAATATATATATGATCTTATTTACGAGGCGGAGGGACAAGACGAAGAAGAAAAGGATTCTCCTACACAAGAAGTATAGCAAGAGAGTCAACTCGTCTTTAACTTGTTTGTAAATTTGAGCCAGTATGATATGATTAATTTCTTTGTGTAGGGAATATATTGAGGCTACAATTATTGATGTGACAGTTAAAGAAAATGTTGAATCGTCTAAAGTATCTAAAGATGAGGAGGGCGAATGGTCAACTGAAACTAAAACTGATACGGATGAATGATGTGTTTTGTGTTCATATTACACTTTATGACAACTTTTTTATGTTGATATATGTCTCAGAACTTTCAAGTCATGCCACCAAATGAAAAGAAATTTGCATCACATCTCCACCCGTTCCTACCTCTTTGATCAACTCACTAGTAGAGATTAAATCTCCAAAGCGAGGTGAAATAGTGATAAAACTTTTGTCTCAATTAAGGTAAATCATTAATATTAATTTTTTTTAATTTATCATTTCCTTCGTTTCCATAATAAATATGATCTTGTTTAGAACTAATAATACAATCTCGACGAGGTCGAGGAATTACTAAAGGTGCACATTAGAAAAAAATTTGTAAAGTGGGTAACATTAAGGTTGACATTCCTGATGATCACACTAGAGTTGAAGAATGCACATTTGGCTACGAGTTCATGACATAAAGTCTTCCAAGATGTCAAAGACATTATCAAGAGGAGTTGTTTTGTAATGCTTAATTTATTTCTCAGTTTATTTAATGTGTAGCCAAAATATAGAATATGCAAATGATTTGTTCATATAATAATTTTTTTCGATTATGACTTCGAACTAAATTTTAGCTGGATAGAGGAGTGTAAGATTGTTAATGAGCTTATGTGTAATGCATTCCACAAATATAACGTGAGATTTCAAGAGTATTACAATAAGTTCGAGAACAAGGACAAGGTGCGCCAATATCCTTTTCAGGATATTCATTCAAACGATTGAGAAAACTTTTGTGACATGTTTGAAGCTCTTGCATATATGGTAAATGACTTATTTTACATGTCATGTTTTGTAATTTTCTCTAACTAATATTTACTAATTATCTGCAATAGAAAAATTCTATAAACAAAGCAAATAGATCAAACTTGAAGACTTATCATCATGAACTTTCAATCATCTCTATGAAACTAGTAATTCTATTTTTTTTAATGGGTTGCACAAGTTTCATATTTGTAGCATTCGCATGAGTTACTATTTATCAAATATATGTCTTGTAGCAAGAATTAGATAACAATTACAATCTTACAAAATTATATGATACATCACATACTAATCGTAATGGAGAGTTGACTCATTCCAACGCACGTGAAAATTATTTAAGCATTATTATCTATTTTAATGAAAGATATTTGTGTATTTTTGGCAATATTAATTCTTTCTTTTATGTGCAGGAAAAGATGGTTACCCTGTATGTTGACTCAGCATCTGATAAAATTTTCTCAACAAGTGATGTTGACATTTTTACAGAAGTTTTGGGCCCAAATTGAGTATATTTAATGGCTTGAGTCATTGCATCAAGCCTTCTATCTCGTCCTCATAATCCAATAATGCCTCCAGCAGTTCTAGAGATTTAGAAGAAGCAATGTTTGAGATCGATCAATTGAAGACAAAGAAACATGACTTACAGAAAATTGTAGCACAGCAAAATAGAAATGGAGATGGATTGAAACAACAACAACACCAACAAGAGTAGTTCAGGAGAGAGACACAACTCCAACAAAAATAGATGTTAGACCAAATGTAGATGATTATCCAGCAATTCAAGCTTCCTAACAATTAATTTTATAATTTTACAATTGTTTGTGTATAAACAATGTTTTCTCTATTTAGTTTGCACTTATAAGAATGAGACTACTTTTTATGTTTCTTGAACAAATTGTAATGTATGTTTGAAGATATTATGTATGTTTTTAAATTTTTATTATTATTTGAGAAAAATATGTCCTGCCCTTCAAATGCCCCTAAACCGTTCAAACATATATTATAACCATTCAAACGAGTACATTGAATATTCGAAAGTACATTGTACACAATTGGCATTCAAATGCATCCATATAGTTCGAATGGAGATACAATATTCGAATGTAATGAACGTCACATTCGAATGTGATAACTATTCAAATGGTTTCTTACAAAGTCAAACATTACATATACGTTCGAACACTCAATTTAACGTTCAAACGTATTATAATTCAATCGACCACTCTATGCAACAATGCATTTGAACATACTTGGAAGGTCGAACGGGAATCTGTGATGCAAATTATTCATCTTAGAATAAGCTTTATGTTCGAAAGCGATAGAACAATTGCGTTCCGTTTCGCCTCCAAAAATCCTTTGGTACAACAATACTGGGATGACCTTGGAAACAATTTTCTGTCCCAAAAAAACTTTTATGTTGTAGTGTTGATTTGTTAATTACAATTTCTTATATTTCTTTTTAATTCTCGTTGGTTTGGCAATTCATGGAAAAATTATGATTTTTTTTTTTTCATTTGCATTTTTTTTTTTTTTTTTTTTTTTTTTTTTTTTTTTTTTTTTTTTTTTTTTTTTTTTGCATTTTTTTCATTTTTGTTTGTGGAGGCATCATAACTTGAGACCCGTGACTCTTGTTTGAGAATTAGCATTTGGAATTTGGAAGTTGTATTGAAGGTTGGTTTGGTTGAAGACTTGAAGTTGAACCTGCATATGGTCACGTATGTTTCTTATCATTTGGTCAAAGACTCATGTTGGGTTCTTTGGGACAATAATTTTAGTTTTCGTTTCAGATATTTATTTTGTAACTTTAATATTTTATGTTTTGGATGCTTAGACTTCATGATAGACTGTAACCTAGGGTGTCTATAACTATAGTTGTCTACTTGTTTTACTATATTTTTTTAATGATTTTTTTGTTTTGGTAATCATAGATCTTTTGTAGTTACTAACTTGCTATAGATAAGTAGGTATATATTTTTTGAAATTCATTGGACTAAATTAAATTATCCAAATTGTGTAAAAAATCATTAAATTATGCCTAACAGGCCTTAAAATCGAAAAATGGGCCTTAAAAGGCCGACACTGCGTTGTAGGGTAGGGCGGAGACTGAATGGCTGGTTTCACCACCTACCCACCCGCCCAACAAGCATGAGCAAGGTGTGGGGGAAGGCAAGGGTGCGAACATGTCCAGATTCAGCCACCACGCCCAAGTGGGGGCAGGCGGCATGAACACTGCTGCTACCGACCCACCTATGACAAAGGTAGCAGGCCTGCCAAAAGGAACACAATCGCTCAAATTAATGGAAGATGCAGAAACCATAACGCCCATTCTGTGAGAGTTTGTGAAAGCACAATACAAGTAGATATGTCACACATATGTCCCTACATGAATTGAAATTATGTTATCCAACAAACCGATCATGGTATGCATAGCTAGTAGCCCTCCTTTGGGGCAGGCATTATCCGAAGCCTCTCCTCAAAGGCTTCATTACCCCCAGCAACCCTTTCCTCCGCTAGCAGAGATTGCAAGTCACTACCATTTGCCAGGCTGTTGAACTCAACGGCTTTGGAGGGCATTGCAGGGTACCTTCGTTGGCAAAAGGTCATTAATCGCTTGACTGATTGCAAGTATTTACGAGTGGTCTCATCATTCATGATGTGGGCAACACTATTGGTGTAGATCTTCTCACGGGCAGACCGTTCATGGATACCAACCATGGTGACACCAATAGGCCAGGGTGCATTTCCAATGGCCATCTTGATATACTGGTCCATTGCAGCTAAGTAGTCTCGCTTCATGCAGCATTCAACCACCACCAGCAATGCTTGACGAATATCATCCGGGAGAACCTATAAATAGAATTATCATGAGTCCAACGCACTGTTCTTTATAAGAAGAAAACTAAGCAGTCAATACGAAATCTAAGCACAAATCATAAAGATGGGATGACTGCATAAAGCATAATCTGAAATAGTGGGATTTTTTTTGGGGGGGGGGGGGGGAGGGAGTGGGGAACTCAATCCAGAAGCTTTCAAAGACTCGAAACAGTTCAACTAAGTTTTGGTTTAATAAGTAGTTCAACAAGTTTTTATAAACGCTAAGCAAAGAGATCAAAACAATAGAATATAGTTTTCCAGCTCAATCCTTCTTCCAATCTCAAGATTTACCTAGTTAGCTCAAATCAGAAATAGATTTTCACAAAAACTAAGCAGACCAATAGAAACCCCAACCATTGGCCACTCCTACAACCATTCAAAAGTTGAGAGTTCTTGATAGCTTGGGGCATGTGGTACAGAAGGAACCAGATGGTACATACAGCTGTGGTAATTACTGCTATGCAAGCAGCAGAGAATGCTTTGACAGCCTACAAATCTCATTTGCAAGCTCATGAACCTCATGGAACAAGGAAAGTGTGTCGGTGGGTACCTCCTGACCTAGGGATATTAAAGCTAAATGTGGATGGGGCAGTGTTTGCAAACCAACGAAGTGCAGGAGCAGGAATTGTTCTAAGAGAGAAAAAGAGTGGTGTAATCCTCTCAGCTTGTAAGAAGGAAAATGAGATTATTGATCCTCTTGAGATCGAGATGCTAGCAATTTTGAAAGGTCTTCAGCTATGCATTTCTCTTGGGATACCACAACTTGTTATTGAGAGTGACTCTTTACTTATGGTGAACAAAATACAAAATCTAAGAGCATCTAGACCACTTCATGGAAATCTTTTACTGCAGATAAAACAGCTTATGAAAAAGTTTCCAAACTGCTCTATACAACATAGTGGCCGCTTAGGCAATGGTGCAGCTCATGGGATGGCTAGACATGCATGGAATATTGATGATTTGATAACTTGGTGGGATTCTTACCCTCATTGTATTGCCCAAGTTATTTGGTCCGATTCTATGTTGTAATATTTATTCAAAATATCGAATAAAAGTTCTCTGATATTAAAAAAAAAAAAAGTTGTGAGTTCTGTCACAGTCATAGACTCTAGACTCTATGAATTTGTCTTGGATTTGTGAATGTCCTGGATTTTTGGACTAGTGGAGGCCGGATGGTGGGCCAAAAAATACGCCTATCAGTTCAGCAAGGACCGACAGTCACAAGGTTAGGGCGAAACCAAGGTTTGGGTTAAAAACGGCCACCCAACCTAGGTAGGGGCAGAGGCGGAGGTTGGAGCTGGAGGGTGCCACCTGTCCGTTACCAATTCCAAAGATTAGGAAGATCTCCACTACCATTATAGGTAAAACATGATTCCAATTATTTTCCATTTCTTAGTGTCAAATATATTGTAATACCTCAAACTAAGTGTAAAAAGGTGGTAGATGATCCACATTGCCTGGGAATGAGAAATTCTTGCCCTTTATAATTAATTTCAAGGGGCTCCAATTGTAAACTTGACCAGTCTTTTTGGAGTATGAGCTCAGATGTGGCTTCCGCCTTCCTCAGGTCATTACATATACTCATTAAACTTACCAAAGTATGAGTTTTTGAGGTGCTAGGAATAACCCTGCTGCAAATTAATCCAAGTTTCTGCCTTGCCGAAACATTAGGTGAGTTATTACTCAAGAGTCTATACATTCTTCTACGATTTGAAATATGACTGACTTTCGCTCAGACTATTAATTTTTTTGATCGGTACTAAAAGACCGTTAATCACATTCCCACAACACCTAGAAATCAAGAAACCTTAACAGTGATATGCTGTTTTAGGATCAATAGAGAACCACAAGTGAACGATCAACTTGGGTGTTTTAATTACATGAAATCAAAGTAGCTAGTTTGCTAAATCGAGATACAAGAAGATTGTATCCTGGCTTCGAATCCCATTTCCTCCGGCACGGAGTGGGTTCAAATCACTATGCCGAAATGCATGATCTTATGATCTCAGAAAACCAAAGATTCAAGGGTTAGCATCTGCTAGTGAACCAAGACCAATAGGTTGAGGTTTTTCTCAAGAAAAATTTTGAAAACACATTAAGTTTTCATTAAAGATTAAAAAGAGCTGCTGGGAGCAACCCTAAACAGCCTTGAGAACTCTGTTTTCTCCCTAGTTAGACATGTCATGTAACCAAAAACATGCATACATGAACCATGAATACGCCAAACACTCACCCACAGCACATAGCATGATTTAGTGGAAGCGGTAGTACTCATGTTAAATTAGTAGAGTTATACCATATGCACTTGCTGTCAAAACTGGACAGCACCAAATCCATGTCAAAATATGATTTTCAAAGCATGATTTCAACCAACTACTTGCAGCACACTTCAGAAAGATATTCACCTCAAAACATTTGCCTTGATGTACTGTTTTGTGGGAAAAGGTGCAGCCATAGGAATATCCCACAAACCTATGATTTCTTAGTTAGAGAGCAAAAGTTTAAGTAGAGATTAACATAGTCATATGTATGGTAGAATAGGTGACTATTGAAATTTTGTTAATTGTTGCTTGAAGCTATGAGGAAACTAGCCATAATCATACCCTTATTGTTACTTTATGTAAGTAGCTATGATCACACTCTTTTGTTATTTAAGTAATCAAGATTCTCTCTTCTTAGAAGCTATATGACTATGCATGTTAATATATTCTTTCTTCTTGTATACTTGGGCTATGCCTATTTTCAATCAATAAAGTTTTATTCTTACTTACCAAAACAAATTATTATATGAAGTACATCCTATTCCTTGATAGCCCATGTTACGCGTACCTTCTATTATGAAGATAATGAATGCATGGAAGTGTATGTATGCTTCCCCTCTGCCATGATTTTGTTTTTTTTTTGTTATATTGGCACAAGGGTATCCAAGAACAAAGTCCCGACTAATCCCAATAGGCTCTTGGCAAGGAGTTTCCTGCAAGTGCACCTTGGGTAATTCAAGGGCAAGTCCCCCTAGTCTAATGGCCTCTAGAAATTGTTTACACCCAAGAGGATTCAAACCTTAGACCTAGAGGGAGCATACCACCAAGACCAAGGCCTTTACCACTTGAGCCAACCCTTGGGGGTTGCCATGATATGTTTGTATAGAACTATTACATGCTAAAAGAATGAAAGATAAGAAAGGAAAAGAAAATTAAAGGAAAAGAAAGAAAGTGAATGATCAAATGTATGCTTGGAATGTAAATGTTTATTTGGACAAGCTATTGCGCATTTACGATACCAGAGGCGAGGGGAAAATAGCAACACCAGGTATTGCTCACCGGCAATGCACCTAGTGATGTCCATTCCTACTTAGACCTAGTTCCCACCCCAACATCTCAAGTGGATCTGAGATTACACACTAGAGTTAATAGTGTGCTAGCCATCGAAGGATAAAAGGAATTGTGTACATGTATGATGAAAGTTACACTTTGAATGTTCCTTCGTTAATGAAAATCTACTTTATTATGATGTTTACCATATGATGTAGCTGTTTACCAAGTATTCAACTCATTATTTGTTTACTATATGATGTAACTGCTACAAATGTCTTTTTATATAGGTAATTATTATTTTTTCAAGTAAAAAAAAAAAAAAGCACAAGACTAAGGTTTTTCAATAACTGCCACTAATGTCTTTTTATATAGGAAATTGCTACTAATGAATTTTTGTTAATAAAGCTGGGATTGTTATCATTTATAGAATTTTTTATACCTAGCTCATATGTGAACATCACGAGTTAGTGCCATTCCTAACCCTAGAGGGAGGGTGTTACAAGGTCACATTCCTCAATCCCACCGTTCTACAGCTTCTTGTTTCAATAGAGGGCCACGACTAGAACAATAAAGGCAAGTGGACATTTCTTTTTTATCGGTAGCAATATACGTAAGTGGACATTTACAATCATATACGTGGCGACAAATAACTATCCCCAATTACATATTGTTTGTCTCTAGAAGTAGCTGGAATATTCAGTTTTGATGATTCTAATTGGCCATAGTTTACTGTAAAAGGAGAAAAATCAACTAACTACCTATGAATAAGCCTTCACCATAGAAGGAAACCAAAGCATCTAATGATTCTACAGACATTTGTATTTGTGTGTTTCATATGGTTGTTAAAAGGGTCTACTTTAGGATTGAAAAAGAACTGACTCAACGCATGTACTTGAAAATGTGAGCCTAATCTATCATGACCTAGGGAAGATCTCATAGCCACATATGCATTATACCAAAAACATTAATAATTATTAGGAGCTCTTTCTACTTCAAAATTGTTTGTATAATCCAGTTTCATATGCCCACACAACGCCTCCATGATCTCTACAGTCCACAATCAATTCAATCCAAACTAATCCAGGATATCAAAGTCTCCCAAGCTCAAATCCGTAACATTCACATCAAGGCCACATTCGGCTGCAGCACCCTTGCACTCTATGGCATTAATATGTTGGCTCCAATACTATTTATCATAACCTGAGAAATACTTATAAGATACTTATACACTAAGGATTAGGATTAGTCACTATTTAGGATCCTGTAATAGCTTATATAGCCAAGTTCCACATAGTACGCACCCCTTAACAATCCAACAATCCA
>QEOT01002045.1:64541-76827 GCA_003123785.1 Pterocarya stenoptera
GCCTTACACCTGAATTTAGCGAGTTTATTCAATGTCATCATGCTCTTAGGGATAGGAAAATCCATTATCAACTCCAAGCAGATCTTATCAAGCACTTATGGCAACAATATAGTGTCGCATAATACTTTATGGTTGTATTAAAGTTTATGGTTGTATTAATGTTTGAGGTTGTATTAATGTTTAAGGTTCTATTAAAGTTTAAGGTTGTATTCCTATTTATTGTTGTATTCCGGTTTTATGGTTGTATTAAAGAAGCCAAGAAATATAAATTTCTCCTAACACATCAAGTAAACGTTACTTCATAAACCATAAAAAAACGTTAGAGTTAAAGAAGCCAACAAATATAAAAGACTTCTAAAATGTCAAATACAATCTGAGGTTTAAAACATCCAATAAACGTTAGTACATAAGATCAAAATAGCCAACAAACCACAAATAAAATATTACTCCATAAAATACATGTAGCTAGTTTTTCCTAGCACAACTTGCAAGTATTTCCATTTGTTGTTGGAAATAGTATTGTTGTAACATTTTTTTGATAATATTGTTGTAGCATTGAGGCATGGTACTTGTATATATCGTCATAATTCTTTCATCTTCTTTCTTTTCTTCATTTTGTACTTTTCTCCTGCTCAAGTAGCACCTTCTCTTTCTGAATATGCAATTCCTCTTGCCTAAGACACAACATCTTATTGTCATGATCACGTGCTTCTTGCATAAATACGATTTTACTCTTTCTAATTTCCTTCATCTCATTTAGTACCACGAGAGAATCGGAGTCCATCATTTCTTTTTTCTTTCGTTTCTCTTTTTCTACTTTACGGCCCATTGGTCAATCCAAATTTGAAGATGCTGCATGAAAATCCTCATCTTCGCCTAAATTTACTAAGTTTGGTGTCGAACCATTTGAACTTGGTTTTTTCTTCGACTTCACTATTTCCATATGTTTCACCCACTTTGGATGGAACCTCAACACGCGCCAACAATGATCAAAGTTACTTTCCCCTTCTAATAGAATTGGAAATTGTTCTTCTCCTTATTGAAAGCAATAACTTGAACTAGTTCTATTATTACACTTAATAAAGTTGAGATCTTCATTCTTAAAACCCAGAAACAAATCCCATATGACTTTTCTATAACCTCAAAGTTGCTAATCTGACATATCTTCGCAGTAACTACTAAGAAGATTAAGCTCTAGAATAATGTTGATAATAGTAAGAAACCAATTTACTTTCCATTCATTAACTTCTCTCTAAACCCCCAAACTTCAGAATCGGCTTGAGGGAGGGGAGCTTAGGCTCCCTCCCCCCTCACTCCTTCGCTCCCTCACTCGATTTCTTCTGGTCTAGTGTTTTAGGTTTTTTATTGTATTTTTTCAGGCCAAATAAAGGGAGAATCGCCGTTCGGGTCTCTCCGGCACCAAACAGTCAACACGCGCCCCACCTGGAGGTTGCCCAGCCGCTGATTAGCAAAACCACAGAAGGCGGCATCAACCGGAGTGGCGTGTTGCCCTCACGNAGGCTCCCTCCCCCCTCACTCCTTCGCTCCCTCACTCGATTTCTTCTGGTCTAGTGTTTTAGGTTTTTTATTGTATTTTTTCAGGCCAAATAAAGGGAGAATCGCCATTCGGGTCTCTCCGGCACCAAACAGTCAACACGCGCCCCACCTGGAGGTTGCCCAGTCGCTGATTAGCAAAACCACAGAAGGCGGCATCAACCGGAGTGGCGTGTTGCCCTCACACGCGGGGCGTAGATTTCGAAGATCGCCTGTGCGTGGCCTTCACGTGCCACCAAGGAACTCTCTGCCGCCACTACGCGCGACTGTTCCCGAACTGGCGTCTCTGGATCTACCAAGCTCGACCGCCGATTTTTCCTCCAGTAGTCTTTTTGTGCACTGTTTTTTCCTTTTTATAATGTTTTCACAATGTAATTTATTTCGTTCTCTGTCTTTATTTTCAAGAAAAAAAACCCAAAAACGTTGTGCCTTTGGACCTTAGTCCGAAGGTAGTTTCTCCCCCCTCCGCTTAGGCAGTGATGTACGGGGTTTGATTCTCCATATTCCAATTCGTCGGGTATGGAGTTTGGTTACTTGGTTACTGAGACCTTTGTCGTAGACAGAGGTGGGCTATCTCTTAGACTTAGGTCTATAGAGATTTGCCGTCTGGACTAGACTATGTCAGTCACGGAAGTGTACTGGGAAACTGCCAACGCTTGTAATTGGCTTATTTTTTAAGTCAACTTTGTATGTTCTCAATTAATGAATGGAAAGTGGTCCGTTATTATCAAAAAAAAAAAAAAAAACTAACCTCAAAGAAAAATATTACGATGAATGAAAAAGAAAAACCAGATTTTCCATTATTCATTCCAATTTTCTAGGGAAACAGAGCACCGTTCATGAAATTCGAAATTGTTACTAGAGGAAGAACTCAAGGTGGCGAGGAGAGCACACCCCAATGTTTCTACCTCTAAATTTACAAGTGCGTAGAGGAAATTGCATAGAAGTCGACGGAGACAACTTTGACAAACAAGACGAAGCTGGTAAGAAGATGAGATCGTGGGAGACGACGACATAGGATTTGGGCGAAATGGTTCGGCTGCTGGTAAGAAGATGAGATCGTGGGATTTGGGCATGCTATTTGAGCAAAATGAGATCATGCTTTTGAGAAGAAGAACTTTTCTAGAGTTGTGGATCGCACGAAACGAATAGCATGCAGGAAAGATAAATTTTTTATGCCAAAATAATATTTGTCTAACAACTTGGGCTAGCCATATTTGGCCAGTGAAAATTATGAAAGTTAAAAATACTATAGATTTGTTGAGTCTATTACAGTGAGTTTTTAGAGCAACTAGTTAAACTTGGCCAAAATATAATTTTGTTAAGTTCATTACTAGTACTCTAAATTGGGTTACAACTTACGAGTTGATTTATTATTTAATACCAAATCAAAAATGGAAAAGATAAAAGCGTAATTTTTTCATAAGTTTTTATATAATTATGTTTTAAATAAGAATATTAATATTATTATATAAAAGTGCACTCATTTAAAATATGATTATATAAAGAATTATTGCTCTCATTTTAAGATATGATTATGTAAAACATTGTCAAAATAATTGTACATGTATTACTCATATTCAAATTATACATTTGATCCTATTTCAATTATTTGCAAAAGGGTCATTCTATTTGCGACGAGTCATTTTACATTTGGAAAAATTATAGTATGACTTCTAAATATATCCATCAAATATGCCCACTCATATATTTTTATTTTTTTATTTTTTTTACTTTTTTAATGATTAAGGAAGTGACTATTAGTGATGTAGAAAGAAGGCTCCAAAATTGATCTGCACTTAGTGTTTCTGTACACTAAGTATAACTTCAAAGAAGGCTATACACTAAATGGTTAAAGAAGTGACTATATACTAAATGACTATAGTATGACTTCTAAATATAATATGACTATATTTTTATTTTTTTTAATGGTTAAGGAAGTAATTATACACTAAATGACTATAGTATGACTTCTAAATATATCCATCAAATATGCTCACTCATATATTTCCTTTTGGCCGGTACACAAGGTTACGCTCCATGTTTGGGTGTTAGCAGTTTGTTGGACTCGATTCCGCCCATGGCTGGGGGTTTAGAAATCCCTCAGTCAGGGGGTAGCATTGGGTGCACTACCAGTACTACTTACCTGACATTGCAATATGCACATCGTTTGGTACCATCATTCATTCAGTCATGGCCGTTATGTATCTTCATACATTAAAACATTTATTCATTTTCTTTCGTCTTCTTTCATTCATTCCTTTCAGTCATTTCTTTTCATTTATTTCATTCATCAGTCAATTTCATAAAACATTATTTCATATCATAAAGCATAAAACATCATCACAATAAGTACTACATATAAATCAATTTCACATGCATACAACTATTCTTGGGGGTGCATAAAAAAGGGCTGCCAAAAAAAGCCATTACATACATATACCTTAAAATATTAATATTTTAACATACTTTCATAAACCATTATTTCATTTTTAAGAAAACATTTCATCTTCCTTCATTGCATAAAAAGAATATTTTTTCTAAAAACTTCTCATTTTTATTTTTATATTGTTTAGAAAACTTTAAACGAGTATGACCATAATACTTACTTAGACTCCATGCCATTTTCCTATCATGCAGTTCATTCATGTGCATGTCAGATGACAACCTACATGTATTTATAACTTTACGTCATTTCTTTTTCATTTACATAAGCAAACTAAATCTTAAAATTGCATAAAAGTACCATTTACATAAACTTCATTCACTTAGACATAACGTTATTCAACTATATCTTGCATACTTCCTCATAACATTCCTAATTGTACAACTTACATCTCTATGTATTCATCCATCCCATTCCTTTCACTTATACAAGCTACCATTCAATCCTTTAAACATAACCCTCTTCATAAATCCTAAGCCTAAACCATGAACCTAAAAGCCCAACTTCATTTCTAATTCATAAAGTGGGCTCTCATGTTTCACTTTAACCTCCAAACCATCGCTCAACAAGTCTTAAAAACTAATCTCACTTCACCAATAGATCCAAACTACAAATACAATAAATACCCTTCCTCCATATACATACAATCCAATTCAACATTAACTCAAGTTTCCATTCACTTCCTCATATACAAATATATTACACAATCCAAACCAAACATACATATAAAAACCACAAAATATACACATGTACCATACCCCTTTATCACCTAAGATTAACATACAATCAATTTAAGTATCCACTTGTTCTTACAAGCTCCATCCATACAAAATACATTCAAGGTATACAAAGATGTCCAATACATGCAATCAATCAAACTACACATGTATCCTATCCTTTTTATCACCTAAGATCAATATAAAATTCATTTAAAGCACTAATTTGTTTTTACAAGTTTCATCCATACTCAATACATTTAATACATACAAATCTATTCATTTAGAAACCAATATCATCATTATGCTTTTCAACTCCAGTACAACTCCATCATTTAGTCCCAACATTTCAAGACAATCCATCTCCATCCAAACTTCATGTATTCACATCAAAGATCTCAATACGATTCAATTAGGTAGTGTTTTCCAAAAACAAGCATAATTAATCAATTTTAACCCATTCCATGTTCAAACACCAAATACAAATGAAATGAAAGATTAAACATTAAATCTATCCAATGCTTGCACCACATGGTCCCGTGTAATTCAAATCCATAAACCTTTGCATTTAAGTAAAATGTAATTAACTCTCCAACTAAATCGATATGCACACGTGATTAAACCCATTGTAAGGGGATTTCTCTCCCCCCCCCCTAAGGCCCAAGAGGCCCAACCAAGCTAGGCCAAGGATGAAAAGCTACAAATCCGGCCCACATAGAGAATCCTCTATACATGACCTGTAGGAGGGATGATGCAACAGGGGATAACACTCGTCGATCTGAGGTCCCTCGGGTAGTATCTAGTCATCGAGTGCCCGCCCACACGGCAGGCGTGACATACGGAAAGTCGTTGATCTACTAACAAAGGAAGCATGAATGGACTAGGAGAAATGCAGACTATGAGGAAAAGGTTGGAGAACCACGCCACATTAATGATGCCATCGCAAAGCCACGCCACATTAATGGGACCGTCGAGAGCCATGTCGCATTTAAAGGTTTTGAAAAAATGAACAGTACGAGGAACCCGACCTCATAATAGCAAGCATGATCTGCTCTTCAAACCTGTAGTATAAATAGCTGATCCCAGATACGAGAAAACTCTCTCTAATCCCTAGACTTTCTTACTTATTTACTACACTCCAAGAGCATTTACTAACTTTGGTATCGGAGGATCCCCAGCTCCAAGGCCTCCTCTCAAAGCCGCATTATATTCTTCTCTATGCAGGGCCCGTTGTAGAAGACTTGAGTTGTTGGAGTTTGGCCCAAGGTGTGCGAAACACGATGTTAATAGTGGCACCGTCTGTGAGATCGTAAAAGATCTTGTGTGTCCTTCTCATGCTTGCGACAACCCTTTCCTAATAACTCAGGAGAAACGTGGGGGACGCCATGGAAGCAAGGCTAAGAGGAATGGAGGAGTAGGTGACCAAATTGACTGGAGAGGTGGAAACACTTCGCAAGAATAACGCAGAACTAAAGAAATCCCAATGTGACCAAGAGGGTGGGGAGGTCAGTGACACTGTGCAAATGGGGTCCCGAAACATGCAAGTGGGACCCAAGAAGGAAGATGAGCAAAAACACATGCAGGACGAACTCCGCAGCCTCAAGAGGAAGTACGAAATAGCGTGGAGAGTGGGTACATTATAGATGCTGGACCAGTTGCTCACAAGCATGGGTCTACCCTATACTGAAAAAGTAATGGCATTCCCTTTGCCATCGAAGTTTAGAGTCTCCGCTATGGAGATGTATGACTGAAGCAGTGACCCTCTTGAGCACCTGAAAACTTTTAGGATTCACATGATATTGCATGGTTTCCCAGGGGAAATTGCTTGTAGGGCTTTCCCGCTGACCTTAAAAGGTTCAGCACGTGTATGGTTTGGGTCATTGGCACCTAAATCAGTAGACAATTTCGGCGAGCTAGCCAGGCTATTCCTAACCAAATTCATCTCTAGTCAGAGGAGGCGGCGCCCAGTTGCGTACCTCCTCACTATCAAACAAAGGGAGGATGAGAGCTTGAAATCCTACCTCGCTCGGTTCAATAAAGAGCGCATAACCGCTGACGATCAAGACGAGAAGATCACCTTGGTGACACTCTTAGGAGGCATTTGGTCGCGGTCCCAGTTTATGGCAAAACTGGCCAGGTGGATTCCTGCGACATTGCAATAATTCATGGACCAAGTTGATAGCTTCATCAATGAGAAAGAAACTCTCTGAGCGTTGACTGAGTGGCGAAGGAAGGAAATAGAGCACGCGGAAAGAAAGGGAAAGGCCCCAACTCATGAGAAAGGGGAAAGAGACTCCTAAGAGAAGCGGCGAGATGAAGTCTCGGCAAAGGGACCCAGGCCACGATACGACCGGTCCACATTCACCATTCAAAAGGAGGACGACCAGGGAGCAATGCGTCGATACTGCATATACCATCGATCCACCTCACACAACACTGAGGACTATCGCTCCCTGGGAGAAATGAAGGAATATGCAGAATGGCAAGGGCGCCGCCACTCCCCGGCCAGGAGACAAGTGCAAGAGCAAAGGAGAAGATAGAGGGAAAAGAGTCGTGACCGGGGTGACCGGCACCGACGGGAAAACAATCTTCAAAGGTTGACGATGGGGGGGCCACCGCCAGATCCCTCCTGATCGCCACCAAGGCAGCAACCCCCTCTTGGGGATATTCGAACCATAGCAGGAGGGTTCACGAGCGGGGACATCACCTCGTCGAGACGGAAAGTGCATGTTAGGCGGGCTCGATACTACGAGGTATACTCGGCTGAGTATCATCACTCCAAGCAACGAATGGGTGACTCCACTCCGGTAATCTCGTTCACAGAGGTCGATGAAGAAGGGGTCTTGTACCCCCACAATGACGCCCTGGTGGTCACCATGTTTGTCGCCAACTTCACTACCCGCAAAATCCTCATTGACAACGGATGCTCCGAGGACATACTGTTTTGGAAAGCCTTCGTCAAGATGGGTATTGAGACCTCCCAGCTGCTGCCTGCCCCTATGCCCTTAACAGGTTTCTCCAAAGGCATTGTACGCCAGTAGGAACATCACATTATTCGTCCTGGTGGGGAGTAGCCCCTGCACAGCCCCTGTTGTGGTCAACTTTCTAGTGGTAAAAACTACGTCGGCATACAACGCCATCATTGGGAGGCCCACCCTCAACTGCTTAAGGGCCGTTACCTCAACAAGGGAGTGCTACGTGTAGGAACTGAAGCAAAAAGATGAAGAACCCGCCTTGGACAGCACCAAGAGGGAAGAATAGGCCTGGCAGCGCCGAAGAAACAACGACAGGCTTCTATCTACGATTTGCCTTACCAAGTTTCTAGGGGGAGGGATGGTGCTCAACTTTGGAGAAGAGGATGGGCAATGACCTCCCCATAGCGGGATCCGGGGTCCCTTAAATTTTGTAACGTCTTTGCACTGAGCTTCTACATTCCTTTTTACTTAATAAAATGCAACTTTTAAGGGCAACATAAAACATCTGCTACATACTCTCACATTACCAGTACCGGCACTAACAATAAAAACGTGGCTAACAAGACCCACAGCGACGAGGTCATCAACAACTTACCTCCCAGCAAGGCACCATAGGGAAAGGTAGGTCTAAGGGTTGCCTTATTCCTCCCGCAATGGAGAGTGGGTCAGCTGATGGCTGTCTGAAGATAAAACTTACATTCCATACAGACATTAATAGGCAGGTGCGGGTACAGTAACAAACTACTCGAAAACTTACCTCCTCGCGGGACACTATAAGGAAAGGTCGGCCCAAGGGTGACCTTATCCCCCCCACAGAGGAGAGTGGGACCGGCACACAGCCCTCTCAAATACATTATCCCGACCCTGTAGCAACGAAAAGTGAGATCAGCACCAGCCTGACCCAACACTTACCTTTCCTGTGATATCAACAAGTGAGCGGGTCTAGTAATAGACTGCCTGAACAACCTACCTCCCTGCGGGACACTATAGGAAAAGGTCAGCCCAAGGGTGGCCTTATCCCTCCCGTAAAGGAGAGCGGGAAAGGCACACGGCCTACCTGAATAAATTACCCCGATTCCTATCAAGGAGAAAAGCGGCTAGCCAAATCGTTGTCTGAACTTCCCTCTCCGAGGGATGCCATAGGGAAAGGTAGGCCTTAAGGTTGCCTTGTCCCTCCAGCAACGGAGTGCAGGATAGTCTTCAGCTACTCGACATTAGAAAATGTACCTTCCTCGTAAGTATCAACAGGCGGGAGCGGATACAGTAACAAACTACCCGAAAAACTTACCTCCCCTCAGGATACAAGGGGAAGGATAAGCCTGAAAAGTTGCCTTGTCCTCCCGGCCGAGGAGAGCGGGTTTGGCCCTTGCGGTAACTTGAAAACTTACCTCGACCTCCACTGCGAGTGAAGAGTGTAACGCCCGTCCTTGGGGTGGACCTTTTTGGAAAAATATTTTAGAAAATACGACGAAAATTACCGTCCAATTTAAAACCTTTTACAATCCTTCCCAGGGTGCAAGACTCTACGTTATAAAACAAAAAGTGCCTTTGTAATAAAAGGGTTTTGGAGTGGGGAATAAAATTCTTTAAAATAAAAAGACCCTTTCTTACGTTTAAAACCTTCATGCCTAGACTTCCATGCTCTTCCCCTTTGGCTGTGTCCCTCCTGGGCGTACTGCCCATTTAGTTTCCTGTGGGGGGAGGGGCACACATAAAAACTAAAATGAGTCGAATACTCAGTAAGCGTTACTTCATACCGTTAAAATATAGCAACGTAGGTTTTCATTCATGCATTCATCATTCCATACATACTATACATACATGCATACATGCTTTCGTTAAAAATATCAGTGAACGGGGGCTTTTCTTTCTTAAAACATGCTTTACTTTTCTTTAAAACGTTCCCCCGTCACTAGCTTCATTTCTTGAAGAATGCGATGCATTCATACATACAGTTACTTTACTTTTCTTTTTTCTTTCATAGGCCAGTGCAAGTTGTTATGCCCCGCGTGCTGGGGTTAGCGGCCTTTTGGGCCAATGGATTCGCCCGTGGCCACGGGTTGGAATCCCTTTCCGTCAGGGTGCAGCACTGGGTCGACTACCAGATACTACTGCCCGGCATTGCAATCTGCCCGTTCATTCGTTGGGTACCCCTTTTCGTCTATTCATATGGCCGTTACGTGTTTTCATACATTCATTAATGCTACATGCCGTTCTTTTCATTCTGTCATTCATTCATGTCAGCTCTAAGGAGCCGAGGCATTCATTCATTTCATTTCATGGGCATGGGCATTCATTTCATTTCATTTCATTTGTTTTCATGTTTTCATGAGAAAACATCTTTTCGTGCTTTCATGGAAAAACATCTTTTCATTAGAAAACATTCCTTTCGTTTAAAAACATGGGAAAACATTTCATTTCGGCTCTTTCTTTCTTTGAGCCAAAATGTGACCATCATCTTTTCATGACATCGTTAAAAACGTCAGTTCTCAGGGACTAGTTTTAAAACACTTTCTTCGCGTCTCTTAAAGCATCGGTCTGAAGCTCGAGGCATGACCCTCGAAGCTTCCTTTATTTTCTTTAGAAAATACGTACAATAGATACTCGTATAGTCATCCATTCACATGCATACAATTAATACTTTTGGGTGCGTAAAAAGGGGCTTTCATAGAGGGGTCGTACATACGTATACCATTCAATACTTAGCATGCTTTCTTTAAAACATCTTTCGTGTCCTTTCTTAAAGCATCTTTCATGGGAAAACAGTTCGTCTTTCTTTTTCATTCATTCTTTAGAGAAAACTCTAGAAGAGCATGAACGTAACACTTATCTAGACGCCATGCTACTTTCATACCATGCAGTCTATTCATGCGCGTGTCAGATGGCACCTACATTCATACATAACCTTACGTTATTCTCTATCTAGTGCATAAATAGCTGAACTAGAAATAGAGCTATCCTTTACTTAAAACACTCTCCTTCTATCCCGTGCTCTCTCACGTTTCTTACTATGATAAAACCCTTGGAGACCTATTACGGTCTCTACTTCCTTTAACCTTACGTTCTACCTCAAGTGCTTACTCGCTAAGGTGAACTCATGATTCACCTTCGGATTAAGACACTAGGACCTCTGTCTCATTCTTCTTATTAACCACTTTCTGACGCATGACTTAGACTAACTAAGTCATGTATCCCGTTCTTAGACAGTACTTTCATCATTACCTTCATATATCTTAACTCACTCTACTTCTCATGGTCATCCATCTACACTACACGACTCCAAGCCACTCTGAGGCTTGAGCACCGTGTAACCATACTTAGGACAGATTACCCATTACATATGGTGAATCCGTCCGGCACGTACGTCTAACCAGACAACACACGTACCTTACTCCTTTATCCCTTAAGACCATCATTTAATACATTGGTTACCGGGTCGTATGGCGAATGCCATACTCCGATACCAACCTTCTCATAACCCGGCTAGCATGATCCTTCATGCTAACCGTAGCTCATGACAGTTCATCTCAACACTTGACACGATGGGACTCTGTCCATAAATACACCTTACGTCACGCCACATAGCTCGAGACTAAATCTCAAGCTATACCGTGACTCTGTCACATCATCTCACATACATCCTAACCATCACAGCACAGCTTCATGATTGACTACGTCACTTCATGACGTTGCCCAATCATGCTTCCGCTGCACCACTCTGATACTTCTTAGCCACTTAGCACATACTCATGGCCATAAGCCAATCACATGGCGACACTCGTCGCCGTGGACTGTAGCCATATCACAACATCTTACGTCATGCCATATAGCTCGAGACTATTCTCAAGCTACACCGTGACCTAGTCATGTCACCTGACATTCCGCTACGTCAACTTCTAACTCATCAAGAGTACGGTTCCTCACGTACTCCCGTCACAACGCGACACCTCGTCACGTTCTTGCTACATCACTCTTATGTTAACTCTTCATTCATCACAAGCACAACTTCTTAATTGACCACGTCACTTAGTGATGTTGCCCAGTCACGCTTTCGCTGCGCTACTCCGATACTTTCCAATCACTTCACACTTACTCCCGGCTATAGGCCGATTACACGGCGACACCTGTCGCCTTGGACTACAGCCGTACTTCACAGCACAACTCTATGATTAACCACGTCACTACATGACGTTGTCCAATCATGCTTCCACTGCACTGTTCTGATACTTCATAACCACTTTGCACTTATTCCCGGCCATAAGCCAAATCACATGGCGACACTCGTCGCCTTTGACTACAGGCCATATCTCACACTCCGAGACACTGTTCCACAGTTCCCGACACCATACATCAAGCTCTTAACCCATTAACTACGAAATCACCTTTATCTTCACGACACGCCATACAGTGTATCGCTGCACCTCATGGAGTACACTCCTTATGTACTCTCTTCACATGACTACGCCACATTACCACTATGGCACACAAGCCCTATGGTGTATCGCTCTACCACATAGAGTACACTCCATGTGTACTCCCTTTACATAACTACGCCACATCACCGCTATGGCATACACGCCATACGGTGTATCGCT
>QEOT01002045.1:104436-118928 GCA_003123785.1 Pterocarya stenoptera
TAAGCGACGGTGTGACATAGATGATAATACAGTAGTTACCTCAGATTACTACTTGTATTTGTGGAGTTCAATCTCCAGCACTCTTTTGATCGCAACTATTTTGGACTAGTGTTGTGATCTCAGTTGTTTAGTATGTCATTATGTATGAAGTATGTTTTAAGTATTTGGGATACTTTCAGTTTGGTGCATAGTCTTGCTAAAGAAAAAAAAAATTATCCGCTGCGAATATTGCATAATGCTAGATGCATGTTAGGAACATTGCATCTTATATGTCATGAACGGGGGCAGGTAACCTTGTGTTGCATGTCTCGACGCTTCAAATGTCCGTCCGATCCCAAGCGGAATTTGGGGGCGTCACACAGAGTCAAGCCGCATTTAAAGGTTCTGACCAAATGAACAGTACGAGAAACCCGGACATCATAGTAGCAGGCATGATCTGCTCTTCAAACTTGTAGTGTAAATAGCTGATCTCATGTACAAGAAACTCTATGTTCCCTAGACTTTTTTACTTATTTACTACACTCCAAGAGCATTTACTAACTTTGGCATCGGAGGTTCCCGGCCCCAAGGCCACCCTTTCAAAGCCACGTTATATTCTTCTCTATGTAGGGCTCGTTGTAGAAGACCTGAGTTGTTGGAATTTGGCCCAAGGGTGTGGAAAACACAACGTTAACACCCATTATCCATTTAAACTCAATATACAAAAAACTCAAATAATCACATAGCTTCACAAATCTTAAACCGATACAATAAGCATGCTTCACAATTTCCCAACCTCCACAATTCCAACACTTCACAATCACTTTATTCAACCAATAAACCTCTTATCGATGCATAAAGACACATGCTAAATCCATAATCCACTTAAACTCCACATAGAATAGATAACACAAATATGAAAATAGTACTAAAATCCATACACGTACTCATACATAATCCATGTATCACTCAACTTAGCATACTACAAACCAACACAAGTCATCCAAATTTCACACTTCAGTATACATAGTCTAACTTATGAAATAAGTGTAATAATAGGGAAATTTAGACTACTACCGATTATCAGCTTTCTTGAACAAAAATTGAGTATAGGAAGAAGAGAGGTGCTTCCAGTGGTTCTTGGTTGATGGCTAGGAGACTCATAGCGGTGGTTACAGAGGTAATCCTAGGTGGCCTCATGGTGCTTGGGCAGCTGCTGAGGTGGTTCACTACGTCCTTTGTGGGTATTGATGGTGGAACCAGTGGCTGGATCTTCAACTTTGCAGAGGTGGTGTGTCTCAACGAGCTCCATCGATATTGGTTGTTGGTCCATATCTAAAGCTTGCTGATTTGTTGAGCAATATACGTGGTGGTTTGCGGTGGAGAAACTCACGAGAAAGAGAGAGAATGGAGGTTCGGAGGGACAAAAATCGAGATGCTGTGTGGGGTGAAAGATAATGGCTCGTGGTGGTCTGGGCATGTGGGAGGTGCTGCCGAAGGTGGAGCTAGGTTATGGTGGTGGGTCTCGATTTCGGTGACTAGACATGAGGCCTAGTTAGTGATGCCGTGGCTGAGGAGATCGAGAGGGAGAGGGAGGAGTCGAGAGGAAGGAGGGGCCGCCGATGAGGCACAGCGGTGGAGGTGGTGTCATTGACGTGGCTGGCTTGCAGGGAGACATGCTTGGGTGACCACGGGAGGGTGACAGCGCAATGGGGGAAATAAGAAGAGAGGAGAGAGAGGGGAGCGAAATTAGGGTTTGGGCAACTAATCCTAACCCTTCATGTGTTCTACTTTTAATCCAAGGGTGGAAATAAAACAAGAAATAAGAGAGGAAGAAACAGAGAAAATAGATAAGGAAGGGAAATACACTAAATAGAAAAGTCAACTTTGTTTTCTTGATCGAAAAATAATATTTTCTATCATAGAATAAAATGATGAGCTTTTAGTAAATATTTCTAAGAGAAATAAATCCATCTAAATAAATAGAGCTTTTAACATAAATTCAAATGATGAATCTTAATTAATATTCCTATGGAAATAAAATATTTTAAATACAATGAATTTGCAAAACTATATTATTTTTGGGGTTCCAAAGGTTAAAGAGGCTTATTTTAAAATTATGTTTGGTTCAATAATACTAAAACTTTCCCATTTAAAATAATCAAGACATTTAAAATATTTGAAAGGTTTTAAAACACTTAACTCAATTTAAAATCATCTGCTAAATTGAAAACAAGAATTCTAGATTTAAAATGTTTAGGCAAGGCTCATGACCAACCTGAAAGGAAAATGAGGGGTTGATCACAAAATTCCTCTATTGTGTTCTCTTTATTGAGTTCGAGGCTCTTTGTTATTTTTAAGTTCTGTTTCTTCATCAATAGATTTCTTAAAAAATAGGGGGTTGGATTCATCAAATACTAAATGCATAGATTCTTGTATAGTTAGAGTTTTTTTTTTTATTATTATTATTGCAAAACTCAATAAGTTTTATTATTAGTAGAATACACGAGAAAAATACCTCTTTCAAATTTTGAATCAAACTTGCCTAAATATTTCATTTCATTCAAAATGAAATATTTGCATCCAAACACATGAAAGTAATCAATGTTGAGCTTTCTCCCATTCCAAAGCTCATAAGGGATTTTATCTAGTTTAGATTTTAACATAACATGTATTACTTACTATTTTGACCCAAAAATAAAGGCAAGTTGTTCTCATTGAGCATTGTTCTTGCCATCTCTTGAAGGGATTTGTTCTTTCTCTCCACTATCCCTGTTGTTGAAGAGTTCAAGGAGTAAAGAAATTATGCACAAAACCATGTTCATCACAAAAAAAGTTTCAATATCTTTATTAACAAGCTCTTTTCCCAATAACTTCTAGTACTTGAAATAATATATTACTTTTCATTTTGAATTCTCTTGCACAGTTTGGACAAGGCATTATGCGCCTGCGTAAGAAAGATGACCCAAGCATATCTAGAGAAATCATCAATAATAACATATGCATAACATTTTCCTCCTAAACTTGCAACTCTGTTTGGTCCAAAAAGATCTGTATATCAATTGTAGTGGTCTAGTAGTGAAAATATGTTTGTTGATTTTAAAAGAAATGTTTGTTTATTTACCAAACTAACATGCATAACAGATTTTGTCTTTAAGAAAATTTGCCTTTGGAAAACCTCTCACAAGATCAATTTTGAAGTTTTGAAATAAGTTCAATGTTAGCATGACCTAGTCTCCTATGTCATAGCATCTTGTGAGGCAATTTCTTCAAATTCAATTATATAAATGTTAGGATCAAGCGCTTACCACTATGCTAAAAGCAATTGCTTGTAGCAAAGGCACAACTTTATTTCTTTATATACTTTGGCAGCGCAGAGCCCCACATCTATACGTGCTGCGGGCGGGCATGAAGGACTTTGCAGTACACCCAAGGTGCACTAGTGGGTTGGGCTGTGAAGTACTGATAGACTCCCATAAGTCTAGCGAGTCCCTAAGAGAGATCATTGAACCACATAATCCAACAATCTCCTACCCAGCGACACCTAGGGGACTCAAACCCGCAACCTCGCTCTGATACCACTTGTTACCAATCATAGGCAGCACCTATGTCACCTAACAATTGTACCTAACAGACTAGCTGGCCACCGTCTCACCGNTTGAAGTTTTGAAATAAGTTCAATGTTAGCATGACCTAGTCTCCTATGTCATAGCATCTTGTGAGGCAATTTCTTCAAATTCAATTATATAAATGTTAGGATCAAGTGCTTACCACTATGCTAAAAGCAATTGCTTGTAGCAAAGGCACAACTTTATTTCTTTATATACTTTGGCAGCGCAGAGCCCCACATCTATACGTGCTGCGGGCGGGCATGAAGGACTTTGCAGTACACCCAAGGTGCACTAGTGGGTTGGGCTGTGAAGTACTGATAGACTCCCATAAGTCTAGCGAGTCCCTAAGAGAGATCATTGAACCACATAATCCAACAATCTCCTGCCCAGCGACACCTAGGGGACTCAAACCCGCAACCTCGCTCTGATACCACTTGTTACCAATCATAGGCAGCACCTATGTCACCTAACAATTGTACCTAACAGACTAGCTGGCCACCGTCTCACCGTCACCCATGGACGGAGAGTCTTGCTTCGGTGACACAGTCACAAGCAAGAGTTCTCATGAGTGATCTGTTTATATGAACAACATAGGTCAACTAGCTCTGATACCACTTGTTAGGATCAAGCGCTTACCATTAGGCTACAAAATTGCTTGTAGCAGCGGTGCAACTTTATTTCTTTATATACTTTGGCAGCGCAGAGTCCCACATCTATATGTGATGCGGGCGGGCATGAGGGATTTCGCAGTACACGCAAGGTGCACTGGTGGGTTGTGCTGTCGAGCACCGATAGACTCTCATAAGTCTAGTGAGTCCCTAAGGGAGATCGCTGATCCCCATAATCCAACAATAAACATTATTACTTCTAAATGCAATAAAATAAACACTGCAATTATAATTACTCAAAATAATGCACTTATCCATTTTAAAAGTAATTATAAAACATTTATCACGTAATTGACTTATATTCAAAAGACTATACTCTAGACCTTAACAAGTAACACATATTCAATTATGAGATAATATACCTTGCTAATTTTACTTATTCTTACGATCTTTCCTTTCTATTTGTTTCCAAATGTCGTGTCATCTATCTTTAAATGTAAGAGTAATGAACTTAGTTTTATCTACGGTCATGTGTCTTAAGCATCCACTAACTAGAAACTATTTGTTTGTGCTTATAGAGGATTTCATGCATACCTAAAAAAGCAATTAAATTATTTTTCTTCATACTAAATTCTTTGGATCCTTCATTTATTATTAGTATTAGAAGAAACAAAGATTTTTAGGTACTCATATGATCCTAATAGTCATATTTGATTTTCTTCTAACAAGACATGTTTGATAATTATAATTATTTCTATTACCCAAATTGCAAATAACTTGTGACATATATGAACGATATGAATAACTGTTATAATATTTTTCTTTGAAAAAATTATTTTTGTGAGAAATTTGTTGCCTTTGCATTCAATTGAATTGATTTTCTATCTTCATTATCTAAATCTTTTTATTCTTTTATGACCCTTACTCCATCAACAACTTCTGTTAGGATATGAAGTCCTTTTGTAATGCATTTTCGTATTTGACGATCTTGAGGCTCAAGAAATATTATCATTATGGTTTTTTAGAACATGTAAATGTTTCAACAAAATAGTGGAGGCTAAGCAGCAAATTGACCTTCACTAAATGTAGTTCCTGAAATGTTAGCCATAAGATATTTAACTGAAAAGACAATTAATATTATAACAGAGCCTTTGTTCTAATATCAATTGTTGCCCAAATGACTAACCCAAGATGGGGTGAATTGACTAACCCAAAATACATTAAAATGTTAACAAAATACTAAACAACAGTAAAATAAATAGCAATGGTAAGAGGGATGGAAACTCAATTTTTTAATGAGGTTCAGTCTCACTGCTTACATTCTCGCCTCAAACTATATCTTGAGGATTTTCCAGTTCACTATTCAATCTCATTCAGTGGAGATAGAAACCTATTACACTTTTGAACAAAACTGCTTCAAAGAGTTTGTGTAGATTATCTTCTAAACTTACCTTCGACATACGAGTGGTGATTCGGCTATTCCTGTGTAGAACTCCTACTACACTCACAAGGGTTACACACACCCTTTTACTGTTTATACAAGAGCTAATAGTAGGTAGGCTATCAGAGTGCACTCCTTAATGAGTGAAATTAAACACTACAATGCAAACTATATCTCTTTCAAAATGTACAAGTTTTAAGGCTAAATGTTAAAAAAAGAGGGATTGAGAGCTTTTGATGAATGAATGTTGTAAAACTTGTAATTATTGTTTGTAATTTTGAAGATATCAAATTAGCTATTTATAGACATGTAAGACTTCATTTTTTAATATAAAAATATTCAAATGTCAAGAAAATCATTATTTTTTTCAAAATTTTCAAACAAAAGCTTTTTATTTTATAATTGTCAAAGACAACATTATTCATTTTTCAAAAAATTCAAACAAAAATTTTGACCTTTTGCATATGTCAAAAGGAGCATGATTCACTTTTCAAAGATTTCAAATACAATCTTCTACCTTTTGCATATGTAAAAAAGAGTATCAATCAATTAAAACAAAGATTCCACTTTTTGCACATGTCAAAAAGAGCATCATTCGATTTTCAAAATTTTCAATAAATAACTTCTACTTTTTGCACATGTCAAAAGAAACATAATTCAGTTTTCAGTTTTTCAACATATTATGCACATGTAAAAGGACAATTAGTCATTTTTCAAATTTTTAAACTTCAAACTTTCAAATATATCATATTTATGTGAAAAATGCAAACTAATTTTCATGAATATAAAATGAATTTTTGAGTGTTAAACCTTTTTCAAATTTTGAAAGAGATGTACAAAAATACTCTTAGAGTTTCATTGGTAAGCTTGTTTCCTTTCTTACTCATGATTGATTTATTGATGTCCTTGGTCTTCAAGACTCCATTATGTGGAGAACTTGAGACTCCTTTATGCTTAACTTGTTTGTTATCATCAAAATCAATATGTAGATATAGAATTATATGATTTTTTAAACCTTGGAATCAATAAAGAATAATTTATCAAAATAACAATAATAGTTAGTGTAGAAAAATAAAACAACAATAAAAATTTTCAACTATAATTGAGGGCAGAAAAAATAATACAATTCAACAAGCAACTCAAAATTGACTCGAGCTAATTCCTATAATTATAAAACCCATATGAGTTACGAAGAAATAGACTTTCTTTTTCTCTTCTTTTTTAAAAATTAGGTTGACCATGAGATGTTGAAGCTTGTATCTTCATAGATAATAGGAATGGAAATATATGACATGACACAAAATAAGTAAATTTGAATTTGATATAAATAGGTTTGGGTTAAAGTGAGTTGACTCAATAAAAAACGATTGATAAATGGGTCAATTGCTGGTCAATCTGCAAAACACACAATCAACTCGTATAACACGACTAAATTCTATTTTCAAATTTTATAAATGCTTAGTTTTATATGCCTTTATTGTTGTTGAGATGTAATATTAATGTTAGTATTTTACTGCTTAATATCTCAAAAATTAAACATTTTTTTGTATTTTATGAAAATATTAATTTTCTTATATATTATTGGTTTCAATATTGATCACAAAATAATTTATGATGAATCAAGTTGTAATTGTGAATAATTTATATATTTATCCTTGCATTATGTATGAGGTTATATTAATTGGGTTAAAAAATAAATATACAAGTCAATTTAACCAATTTATATGAAAGGTGTTAAATAGGTTGAAAGTGGTTAAATGAGTTAAATGGATCGTATCCAGCTTAATTAAATAAAAGTTCATTATTAAATGGGTTATTCGTGTCGTGTTATGTCATCCATTATTTACATAGATTGTGTTCGGATTGACCAATTTAATTTAATATTTATTACTTGACACGACACAAACACGAACATAAACACGAACACGACTTATGAACACGAATTACCACCCATAAATTAGATATCAGTTATATATGTAATCATACTCGAGTTTGAAACTCGATTAGTTTATTCACAAAATTATTATTAATTATTAAATAATACAATTTCTAGAAAAGCTCAGCTAGCTCGACTCGTATAAGATCGAGTAATTTCTTATTTATTATCTTCTATTTTATTATGTTTTTATTTGTAATGAGAACGAATATAATATTTAAACAGACTTGGGGAAATCACTTTTTAATTATTAAACATGTTATTTAAATACTTGAAAATGTAATTATTGATATATATATTGCAACGACCCGGCTCAATAATTCTAAAGTTGGAATATTGATAAGTTTTATTGGACCTAAAGTATATTTAATGGGTCATATTGGATAAGCATACGAACGATAAATTATTGGGGTTGATTAGAAGTTTTAATTAGACTCAATAATTAGGTTAAATCTCATTTCTTCTTTATTAAAGGAGTTAGATTTCTTTTAAAATTTAAAAATCGACCATTAAAAGTTTATTTCAATTTAAAAGCATCACTGATTGAAGTCTCCTATGTAGTCACAGTTACTGTCAATCCTACATTAATTGAACTATTAGAATATGTATTTAATTTCAAACACACTAGGATTACAATTCTAGAAACTTCTTCACCTTAAAATCCCTATATCCAACCCATACTACCCTATAAATAGAGTTCCATGCACTGTACGTGCACTACCTCTTCAAGCATAGGTTTTTTGTTTTTAGCTCTCTTTTTGCTTTCAACAAGCTGTAAACTCATCTCCCATGCCATGAAACACAGCAAGGCCACCATCGTCTCTTCCTCCCTCCTAATCACAACCACCATCATCCCTCCATCGCACCGTGATCAATTTTGTGTCGAAAATTAGGAAGTAACACTACAATGTAAGTAGCTTGATAAAAAATTAGGATTAATACACATTAGCTAGTTATATAAATATATATATATTATTAAAGTCAGTTCTTTGGAAGTCAATGCTTATGTACAACGCATGTCATGATATTTGTAAGCACGTTATTTATCATGTTTCATTCCGCATATCATAGTTATGTATGTATTATGCATCTCATGCATCTCACATGCATAACACACGTAAACTATCTTAAGTTTAAGTGTAAGATAAGATCAGAACAGTTTCATTAGATGGTCATTCAGATGTGTGGTACCAATGCAGTTTTAGGGTGGATGTGTAAGCCACGGACTCAAGCATGGTCTACCATGGAATGCCAGAATATTATCAATAGCTTGGGGTCGATGCACAACGTCGTACACATGGTTAAGTGTGTTGGCCAGTCAAATTAGTCAGTTAATTCAGATAAATTAGTCATGCATAGCATAAGTATCAGTATAATCAGTCATTATTTTAATTTTCAACACGAAATATTTTATGAAAACCTTATGCTAAGTATGTTTACGTTATACACCTAGATTAGAAGGTCCAGCTCTGATTCACTAGAGTTCTCTTTGGCATCCTAGTAGTGCCTCATACAACCCTCCAAACTCTCAAGCTATTGACTCCTCCTCTCCGACAATGGACATGGAACAACTGATTCATCAAACGGAAGCCCTCTCTTGGGAAGATCTACATCTATCTCCTGGTTCCGATTCTGCAAAGGAAGAAAATGAGTTAGCACTTATAGGTAAGATAGTGGCAACACGCCCACTGAAAAGAATTTCCCTGCATGCATCCTTTCGTGCGGCTTGGAGCTTTCTCAACAAATTTCACATAGAAGACCTGAAAGAGAATCTCTTCATTTTCACATTTCAAAGCGCAGCTGATAAAATGCGAATTTTCAACCAAATTCCCTGGAACTTCAAAGGGCATCTCCTTATTCTCAAAAACTGCCCTGCAAAAACAACATGGAGGGAGATCCAGCTCAACCCATCACCATTTCATATACAAATACATGGTCTCACCAGAAACCACATGACAGAAGAAAATGCAAAGAAAATAGGTAATGCCATGGGAATTTTTCTAGGTGTGGATACTGACCACCTCTTTGGATTAGCCAATAAAAAGTTCATCCGAATCAAAGTGGACATAGATATCACAAAACCACTGAAGCAAGGTTTATGGGAACCAAGGGATTTCAAATGTGATACATGGGTCTCATTCAAGTATGAACGTTTATCAGATATCTGCTACGGTTTTGGTTGAATTGGGCACTCCCAAATCTTCTGTAACTCCCGAAATCCGAACAATGGACAGACGCCATTCGGGCCTTGGCTTCATGCAGAATCTCCAATTTTCATGATGGCAAATCCCACTCATTGCGATCAAGACAAGGTTTCCAGCCACTCCATGAACACTTACCCAGAAAAGGAAAGAAAGCATGGAAACAAAATTACAGACATGGACACTTCGGATAGTAGGGGTATGAATTACTTGGCCCTTATCTCACCCATGTCTCCCGTAAATGAAACTAGGGATAAACTCCCAGTTGAAACTCTATATGGGAAAGGGAAAGCAATATTAACAGAAGAAGAAATCTCCGTAAGGGGGAACTCCTTCGTTAGAGGAGTACGAGAGAATGAACTGGATTTTAGCCAAATCACAAACCAAGGCGTGAATAGAGTTATACCCATTCGGAAACAACCGATCAGGGTACGTTCGGCCCAGGATCTCATCTCAAGTTCCTTTCTAAACGATCACCATCGCAACCCCCCACATAGATGCAATTGGAAAACAGAGAAAGGAAATCCTTACCTTCGAAATATCGATGGGGCAAAAGATCTCCCAGCTACTAACGGCATCTCCGACGTTCTCCTCAACCCCTAGCAGCGGACCACTCAGCAGCAAAACTCTAATGGTTTCAATGGTGGAGATGAACTTATAGACTGTAGACTACAGTAATCCGTCAGAAGAATTAATGGATTCCCCAAATACCAGGCAATATTCATTCAATCCGAGTGAAATTCCCTCTGCGCAGATCTATTCGAATCCCGACCCATCAATCAACCAAACAGCACAGATCGCTTCATCAATTGCCTACCAAGATCCTTGCAGTAATGGCAACTGGAATGAACCAAAGGAATTACTCTCCTCACTTGAAGATCTGGTCGCTAGTCGGTTGAAGACTAAAGCAGATAACTTTATGCGAACCAACAAAGATGGGTCTCCGTTGATCGAAAATGATGTTGCAAGCCACGTGAGTAACCCATCATTCCTTAAAGGCCCATGGAAGAAAGAAACTAGCCCACCTCACGTGATCAACTCGGCCCAATTTAGTGCTTGGAAGGTCGGCCCTCCTCTAAATGCACAGAACCTGCTGGAGCAAAAGCCAAGAAGTTCACATTTCGCACCTTCCATCAAATACCAACCGGTTCATCTAAGTGCTTCTCCAGTTGTACCAATTCACCCATCTGCATCGAGAAAACCAGGGCCCACCATAAGATATGTAGCAAAAATTGCTTCCTCTTCTCAAGATGGTCCACTTGCGTATGATCTCTCTTATAAAACCTTAGGAACTTCCATCTCACTAGTACCCATCACTGGGTTGGAGGTCTCACAAAAGAGAGCAGCTTCTGCAAGCATTCAGGAAACAACCCCTCTGAAAATAAAAGCACAGAAGACATCAGAGATAGGCTTTTCAAAATTAGAGAACATTCCACAAATCACTGAAGATGAGGAAAAGGAAGCAGCAGTCTCGCTTTTATCTATCAAAGCCAAGTCAGGGAAAATAAAAAAAGAGAAAGATGCCGCTAGAGCTAAACCATACACTAGAGCCGCATCCAAGGCACTTCTATCCGGAAAATCCAAAAAAGCTGAAGAGGCAGGCTCTACCATGCCTCCAACAGCCCCATGAAGTCCTTGGTATGGAATTGCAGGGGACTAGCCCGCCCCAAAGCAATCAGAAATATAAGGGCTTTTATAAATATGTTTAATCCGGATATTATCTTTTGTCGGAAACTATGGTGTCAAATAATAGCACCTCTTCTATTGTAAATAGGCTAGGTTTCCATCATTTTGTGCATGTCCCTGCCTCGGAAAAAAAAAGGAGGCCTTTTGTTACTATGGCGACCGGGTGTGGATATTGAACCGGTCCACCGACATCATGGACTTATTGATGTCGGTTTCTCGGGTCCTACTTTCATATGAACAAACAATCGGAATGGAAGAGCAATGATAAGAGAACGATTAGATTGTGGGATAGCAAATGTAAAATGGTGCCTACTCTTTCCAAATGCCACTATCCAACATATAAACTCTTCAGCTTTAGATCACAACCCCCTCTTGCTCAACACTATGAAAGAAAGGAAAAACGTCTCTCCTTTTAAATTTGAGGAATTCTGGACACGGGAGCCGTTCAACAACGTTATCATTTAAGAGGCTTGGAACCACCAATTCCATGGGAACCCAACATTTATTCTATGCAACAAAATCAGGAAAACCAAAAAGGCCCTCAAGCATTGGAACAAACTCCACTTCGGGAAGATTCAGACCAACATTAAGCAACTCGAAATAGAGTTAAAAAATCTTCAGAGCAACCCGCAAAACCAGTGGAGCATCCAGAGAGAGAAATTCCTTCACCAAAAGCTTCAGAAACAACTCAAGAATGAAGAAATTCTCTGGAGACAGAAATCAAGAATCAATTGGCTAACTACGACTCATTTGAACACAAAATTCTACCATTTGTCAACAACTATACGTCGTAGGAGGAACGGGATCAATTCTGTCAAGCTAAGCCCAGGTAATTGGACAATGGATCAGGCTATTATTGAATCTACCTTCATAGATCACTTTACATCCATTTACACCTCCACACATCCAATATTTCCAGAGCATCTTGAAAATCTTTTTGAAAGACAGATTTCAGAAGAAGAAAATAATTCTCTTATTGCCTTGCCATTGGAGCCTGAAATCTATGGAGNAAAAAGCTTTTGATCTTATAGAATGGAACTTTCTTTATGCTGTTATGAGAGCTTTGGGTTTTAACTCGATCTGGATAAACCTCATCAAGGAATGTATTTCAACGGCCACTTTCTCAATCCTTATAAATGGCTCCCCAAAAGGTTTCTTCAAAGCACAAAGGGGGCCTTCGACAAGGTGACCCCATTTCACTTTTCCTGTTTATTCTACGCACGAAAGTTCTCTCAAGACTATTGGCAAGATCAGAAGCTCTGAGGAAGATAGAAGGTCTCAAAATCAGTAGAGAAAATCCCCAAATATCTCATCTTTTATTTACAGATGACTTAATCATTTTTGCAAAATCAAAGGCAAGATTAGTACAGGCGATAAATGAAGTGCTAGAAAAATATCAAGCATGGTCTGGCCAGCGTATCAATTAAAGTAGGTCCTCTATTTTTATCACTCAAAACACTAGTCAAGCAATAAGAAGGATGCTCTTGGAAAACATGCCATATAAGGAATCGTCATCAAAAATAAAATATTTGGGATTGCTGACAACTTTTGAGAGATCTAGAAAAGAGGACTACAAAGAAATGTTGGAGAAAATAAATAAGCGACTTGATGGCTAGAAATCAAAAGTGCTTTCTCAAGCTGGTAGAATCATGCTCATCAGAATAGTTGCGGCTATTCCCACCTATCAAATGGCGACACACTTGATTCTGAAATCAATTTGCAAGAAACTGGATAAGAGCTTCAAAAATTTCTGGTGAGGTAAATCAAAAGAACAAATGCACAAGCTCTGTCTAAAATAATGGAAAACCATCTGTCAGCCAAAAAAAGAGGGGGGCCTGGGATTACATCTGATGGAAAACATGAATATAGCCTTGCTAGCAAAGACATAATTGGAACTGAGCAAGTCTAGTAATAGCATATGGCACTTATTGCTATCCAAGAAATATCTACAATCAACGGTCTTTGAATTAGTTTCTCAAAGAGTAACCGACTCGAGCCTCTGGAAAGGATTTCTCAAGACAAGATCACTGCTGGAAAAATGTACATGTTTTAAAATTGTAAATGGACTGTCTGTGAGAGCTTGGTTCGATCCTTGGATCCCAACTCTAGAAAACTTTAAACCTCTTCCCCTCACACACACAGCTGATATCTCATCCTCATTAAAGGTATCAGACCTGAGCATTCAAAACAACAGAGCTTGGAATCTCTCTTTATTAAAATCTCTATTCCAACAGGAAAGCATAAATGAAATTTTGAAGATCCCTCTTCCAAACTCAAACCTTTGTTCGGATAGCCTCTTTTGGACAAGAACCCAAAATGAAATTTTTTTTGTAAAAAGTGCCCACCATCTCGTCTTGTTTATTGCAAGCACTACCAGAGAAATTATTCTAAATATTCCATGGAGGAAAATTTAGAATCTTAAAATCCATGATCGCCATAAACTTCTCCTTTGGAAGATACTTTGGGATATTCTACCCACGAGAGAACGTCTTAAAAGATTTATCCCAAGTCTACCATCTATAAATTGCCCACCTTGTAATGAGTCTGAAGAGACCCTTCTGCACCTTTTCATTGAGTGCTCCATATCTAGAATCCTCTGGAATCACAGCAAATGGCCTTTAAACTTATCATCTTTGGGAGTAAATTCAATGTCAGAATGGTTTCAGTATATTATACACCCCAAACAAAAACTAGGCATGGCCTCTCAGGAAGAGCACCCTTTCAAAATCTTTGCTGGTTTGTTTATAGATTTTATATGGAGGCTCTGAAATGACCAAATTCACAATCCCAAAGATCTCTCCCTTCAAAATCTCTCAAAACAGCTAAACCTTTCTTACCAAGAAAATCTACATGCATGGAACAAAAAGGTCAATACAAAACAGGAGAAAGAATGGGAAAATCCCTTGGTGAATCATATTTGCATATCATTTGATGCAGCAGTAAGGAATTCTTTTTCACTAGCCTTTGTAGTCAGCAGAGTCTCAACTGGGGAAGTCATCGAAATTTGGACCGAGCGCAATCTAACTACAA
>QEOT01002045.1:141524-155575 GCA_003123785.1 Pterocarya stenoptera
GTGGACATGTGATCTTCGACTATTTGAAAAAAAAGTATATGGCAAATGTAGTATTTTATTCACAACCACAAATTTAAGAGTATTATTATTTGAAGACATTTACACTGCACACCATATATATGACATAATTTGATTTGTAACATTTTAAGTTTAAAATTTATCTTCTAAATCAAATTATGTTAGTGTGTGGTGTTTTATCTTTTGATTTTTCTGCAATTCTTATTGAATATAATGATAAAAAAAGTTAATATATGTTTAGTTCTATCATATTTTTGTATAAGAAATTAAAAATAAACAAAACTCAGTTGTTAGACAATATAAAAATAAATACAGTTTTGAATCGGTTCAAATTGGTCTGAATTGATCAACTAAAGCAGTTCAAGAATGATTAAAAAAGTTAACTAAAACCGGTTCGGTTTCTTAATGATTCAATTTGAATTAGCTGAATCGAACCACTTTTTTGATTCAATTTGAAGGGGCATACTTGAAAGTACATGTTTCACCAACACCAACCATCTTCCACTAGACAAGAGTTTAGACTTCCAACTAGCATTTTTTCTCCTCATTTTATTCGTGAGAGGAATCAACATTGAAACAGTCAATGGATGTTTGGGGAATAAGATGAGATGAAAATTTTGTGAATAACAGTAAGATGTTTTGTGAATAGTAGTGAGATAGTCTGAGTTAATGTTTTATGGGGTTTTGGAAAATGAGAGAGAAAAAATTGAATAAAAAATATTATAAAGTTAAAATATTGTTAGAATATAATTTTTTAATATTATTTTTATTTTGAAATTTGAAAAAATTTGACTTTTTTTTTTATTTGATAGTTTGAAAAAGTTGTAATGATTAATTTAAAAGTGTTTGTGTTTGAATGATGTTTGGTAAGGAACTTATATGGGATGAGATAAGATGGAATGAGATCAAAACTATTTCCAAACATCCCCTTAGTATATTTTCAGTACTGCTAAGTAAAGACAAGGAAGTTTTGCCTATTGCAAACTTGTGGAAGATAAAACAATCATCTTTCTTGTTGTTGAAGCTCTAGATGGAAAGTAGTTTAGAATGATTCACAAGCTATCCAAATTGTAGTTCAAATTGCTTCAAAACATCTATAATATAGTTTTATCTTTGGGCATAGAAACTATTATCTTCATAATCTTTTAATCATTGTGTTCTTAGAGATTGCTGATAACTTCATTCGTGGTGTGATCTGTATATGGATTTGTTGTGAGCAGATATCATGTTGGTTTACAAAGTTTTGTAAGAGTTTAAATTGATTGTCATATAATTGATATACAAGTAGTGACTGAGCACTACTCGAAGTAGTTTCTTTCTTTTCAAGATTTCTTCAAAAATCTTCTCTTCCTCAACATAAACGACGGAATCAATGTACACATACAAAAGACTCAAACTACTCTATCAAATAGTACTTTGGAAATATGGAAGTTGATGGTCCCATGATCATAAGAGCAATGCTATGCATCATCCTACACACCACACACTAATGTGTTTTTTATTTTTTTTAAATTTTTTTTCAATTTTTTTTTATTTTACTCTTCTTTAAACATTTATATTTTTTTATTCATCATCCATATAATACACATTTAATAAGAGAAACAAATAAAAAAAAATAAAAAAAATTATGGTGTGTGGTGTGTAGGATGATGCAAAGATTAATTCTGATCATAATAAGCTGTATAATAAAAAGTATTTGCTATTGCAAGAAATATTTGCTTTATATAAGAATGAATATCATCTTTGGAGTTGTGGAGTACCAATTGAACAAGTTCTTGTAGCTCAACACCCCTCGTGCCTATTGCTGGAAGAAGCCCAGTTCATACTGGCCGAAATACACGAAGGCATATGCAGGAATAATTCCAGCAGGAGAGCATTAGCTGGAAAGGTAGTGAGAGTGGGTTACTACTGGTCGCACGTCCTTAAAGACGCAAAAAAATTCATCAAGAAATGCCTGAAATGCCAGTTATATTCCCCGGTACCGCATTGCCCACAAGAGGAACTGATGTCAAGAATGTCGCCCTGGTCATTCGCGCAATGGGAATTGATCTAGTTAGCCAATTGCCCTCGAGTAAGAGGGGTGTAAGGTTCATGGTCGTCGCCGTAGACCACTTCACTAAGTGGGTGGAGGTAGAAGCTCCAACAACCATCACGACAAACAACATTTCCAAGATTCTGTGGAAGACCATTGTTGGTAGATTTGGCATTCCCTAAAGCATAATCTCGGACAATAGGCAGTAGTTTGATTCAAGTCACTATCATGATTGGTGCGCACAATTGGGAATCAAGTTCAAATACTCCTCCACAGGTCACTCACTGGCTAACACATAGGTCGAGGCAACCAACAAGACTTTACTTGGAATCCAGAAGCTGGGTAGAGGAACTCCTGGGGTTCCTATAGGCATTGAACTATGGTCGAAACACCGACGGGAGAAACCTCTTTTGTCCTCACCTACGGGAGTGAAGTGGTGGTACTTGTGGAAGTAGGGATGCCTACCTACAGGGTCCAGCACTTCAACCAAGGTTCCCATGATGAGAAACTGGAAGAATAGTTAGACCTGTTAGAAGAAAGGAGAGAGGAAGCCAGGATACAAACGAACACCAACAAAAGAAAGGCTGAACACTACTTCAACAGGAGAGTCAGGCCCAAGTTCTTCAAAGTGGGCAATCTGGTTATGAGGCAAACAGGAACAACCATGCAAGAGGAGAGGAAGCTAGGGCCACGATGGGAAGAACCATTTGTCGTCACCACCAACAATAGTTTGGGGTCTTATCGCCTTAAAGATGCCTGGGGAAATGAACTACCATACCCATGGAATGCAGAGCACTTGAGGAATTATTTTGCTTGAATGTATTAAGAGAATGTACACATTGGCAGACCATGAATAAAATTATGTTTCTTCCCAAACTATATGTTTTGCCTTACAAGGTATCAACAACGGGCGATTAAGTCTCTTGACTACATGGCCCTTGTGCATACAAAAGCCGAATCGTTGGACTTGTTACGAACAATGGGAGGGTAAGCCCCGTTTGGATAGTGAAAGTGTTTCATCTCATTTCATAATTACAACTTTTTTAAATTATCACACAAAATATAATAAACAATTCATCTTTTTCAAATCTCAAAATAATAATAATATAAAAAATAATACTCTAATAATATTTTATTCAACTTTCAACTTTCACTTAAAACCATCTCATCTCATTTCACTATCCAAACCATACCAAGTCTCTTGACTACACGACCCTCGTGCAAACAAGTTGAGTCCTTTGACTCTCCGCAAGCAATGGGCAATGACAAGCCCTTCACTTGCCGTGAACTATGGGCGGTGACAGTCCCTTGCATACAAAGTGAAGCTCCTTGACTCACCGCAACCTCTGGACAGTGATAGTTCTTTAACTCCCCATCCCTCGTGCAAAAACAAAGAGACAATTACAAATACATAAAAAAGGAAAGAACATAGTCACAAGATTAACACATAACCACCGTGGAAGTGAACTTGTCTTCTTTACAGTAAGGATCGCATTAAAAAAAAAAAAAAAACTATCATAGCCATTATAAGTGAAGGGCTCAGAACTATGTCTGGAAAAGTATTGGGCATCAGATCTTTACCTAAGGAGTTGGAAAATTGGAGCGCTTGACGATCTGGTTGGAGGGAGATAAGGTTAAAAGCCCTCAGGTCGATTTGAGGATTAACCAATAGGTGATCCCTCAACCTTTCTAGGACTTCTTTGTAGCCGTAGACCTAGGCTTGGTTATGGACTGTTTTTCTCGCTAACATCTGAATAGAGTGTCGAGCTAAGGCCTCTTTGGAATCAACTAGCTCGGACCTCAAGGCTTCGACTAGTACGTCTTAAGAGGTCAGCTCCTCCTGGAAAGTGTCCAACCAACACTCAAGAGCTTCTATTTGTAGGTCCCAAGAATGCATCTCGTCCCTAATAGAGGCCAATTCAGACTCTAGAGCGCTAATTTGCCTATCCCGAGATTTGAGGTCCTCAATCTTACGCTTCCAAGATTCAGAGAGGTCTAGATATGTCCTCTCCAACCAGCTGTATGACCTCACATCCGCCTTATGCTATTTAACTAGCTTGTCCTTATCTGCCTTGAGGTCGCTGCAATACTTCAGGAGCTCCTCTAGTTCCACCTCCTGGCTGGCTAGTTGATCCCGCCCGGTGTCTCGTTCCTCCTCTAGAAGCTTGGCCTCGAGGTAGCAGCGAGCAACCTTTTCTTGGGACTTAGCCAAGTTATCCTAGAGGAAGCCCCACTCATGGCTAAGCTTTACAATCTTCTTCTTCTTACATTGACAGTTGGAGTGCACATGGATGAAAGCCCCTATAACATCATCCCTCTCTTTGTATGCCTTTGGGACCTCCATACGGACTAGGATGGTGAGCGACTCCAATGCCTGGACCTCTTCTTCTAACTCCCCCTTGTTGCCCACAATCAGGGCGGCCAACTGATCGACTCCATAAAAAAAAAGGAGATAAAATGATGATGAGAAAGACTGTACAAACCAAGAAGGAGAGCCAAAATAGAGAAGACAGACAGAGAAATGAATGATCTTACTGGGGAGAAGACTTTCCTAAGTTTGTCAGCTTCCCGACTAACTACAACGGCTCGAGCTATTTAGAAATCTGGCCTAGTTCCCCGAGCACTTCCCGCTTCAGCTTGCTAGGATGACCCCAAGCCCCCCAGCTGCCAAAGTGATATAAACTCGCAGGAATGGAATCCCTTGAACCTACAATCAATTTGAAACTCACTCAAGAAAGCTAAAATCAAGTCAATGGATAGAGAATCTAGATCCATTGAGAACTTGTTTCAAGAACCTAGATTATATTAAAATCTAGACCCATTGAATAACCTGTCTCAAGAACCCAGATTACAAGGCAGAACGCTACAAAGGTTGTAGTTTACCTTTGATAAGTTCAAAAATCCAATCAAGAACAAGAGCAGTAAACTCAACTCACAATGAAAATTCAATATTGTCTACCATCTTAAAATGAGGTTACAAAGAGTATTTAAACCAAAACCTAATTAAAATCCTAGTCAAAATAAAGCCCTTCCTCCTAAAAATTCTCCTGAATGAATAGTGCTGCGCTACAGTAATTCTGCTATAGTATTTCGGCTACAGTAACTTCTAGAAACCTTAGTTCCTAAAAAGTAACTTTTCAAATAAGCCCTTGGCCAAAATACAAGGCCTTCCCAAAATCCTAGTTTATAAGAAATAAGACATATGTGGGCCAAGCATCCTCAAGCCCACTTATTCTAAACTAATAAAATAAAGCTTTTAATAAATTGAAAGCCTTTAATAACAATTGGCCTAAACAATAACTCTTTAATAAGTCATATCTTCCACAACTTGTATTAAGTGGATCAAAACCGGTTCTCCTTCTTTCAAATCCATCTTGAGTGTTGGGCTCTTGCTAGTTTTATCCCAAGTGGATTGCATCAATCCTTGCATTGCTTTCTTGATCTTCTTGGTTCTTGATCTTGTAATTGGTCCATCTGGAACTTGCAAAGGATCTTTAAGACTAAGCCCACCTTGGTTCCCATCACAAAGTGGGTTGGTGATAGGAAGAGGAAGAGCCCGAGAAGAGGGACCCACACCTCCATCTGGCACCGACTCTAACCATCCCTTAGTACTGTCGATGGGGTCAACTTCCAGTCCCTGACATGATGCCCCCAAGTTGTCCCCTATAACCACCATCTTCTGCTCGGGATCCATCATGACATCCCTTTCAGCTGCCATCTCTTGCTCGGATACCGCCGTGGCATCCTAGTTGGCCGCCATTTCCTGCTCAGGTACCCTTCGGCTGCCAACTCCTGCTCGGGTGCCATTGTAGTGCCTAGATCCGTCACTTGCTTGATTTGAGTTGCTGCAATGCCAACCTCAGCTTGTCACTTGCCCGAAACTTTTATGTTGGCTACAGGAGGAATCGACGATACAAGATCCTCCAGAATGGCCGACGTGGCAACCTTGGGCTCGGAGAACGTATTGAAGGGAAATGAGGGTATTGAAGGGCAATGAGGGTATTGAGACCTAGTCCTAGCTAAGGTCAAGAACTAAGGGATGGTCCAGGGACAACCCTATTTGGGGATCAGGGCATGGATAATGGATGCCCTATCGTCGTCGCAAGGAGACTTGGGCACTGTAGGGTCAAAGGTTGTCTCAAGGGTGGTGGCAGACACCCCGACATCTCCATGGCTTCCTTGAATGGCAAAATGGGTTCACAATACCCCCTTGGAGCAGCGTTAAGGAAGGCCAAGGAGAAAGTCAACTTGACCTCTTCCTCTACATGACTAAGGTCCTTGGTTGGTTCCCGATCACCAGGCGGGGTGGAAGACTGGCCAGACAATAGACACTCCCCACCGGTCGGAGTTGGTGACATGCCTTGAGTTGATTCCCTAGCTCTTGAAGATAATAGGGCCTGCAAAGACTAGCTAGGTCCCTTGGGTGCAAAAGACACCTCCCTCAGATTCAGAGTTGTTGCCAAAGAAACCCGACGACCCACGAGGCATCTCGTCCTTGTTGTGCAGTTTCTTTCCTTTTCCCTTCCACTGAGGAACGAAGAGGTCTCTTCTAACCATGTGGAGTAGATGACTCCCTCATGAAGCGATGACCCCCGAAATGAGATTGATTTAGAGTCACCAGAAGCCGGTCTATGTTGGCCCCGGTCAGCAGGTCGTCAATCCAAAATTCCTGTTGATGCTTTTGAACCTAGGTGTAGATTGTCTTTAGGAGAGCTTCCTACCAATCGGACAAAACTAGAGAAATCTCCTTATCATCTGGGAGACCCCGCAAACGACACAGACAAGAAACTCATGATGAATTGCCTTGTCAATGGGAAATTTCCAACCATTAGCGACACAAAGAAAAACCGCTTGAACCCATCGGTGACACGGGAAATGTGGGGTTCTAGGTGGGCAATCTTGTATTCCCCTCGAGAACAGAAGCTGGACCGGTTGCCATCGTGCCACTGTACCCCGTGCGTAAAATGACACTCCTTAATGGTCAGGTCATTGTAATATTTGGCCACGACTTCTAAGACCATGTGCCAAACAACGCAACACGACATCAGAATTTTCCATGCTTTGGGATGAAGCTATGATAGAGCCGACCTGAGGTAGTCTAAGACATCTTGGATGGGGTGATAGAAAGGAAGCCATAGTCCATTAGAAAATATGGAGGGGTACAATGCCACTTTCGTGGCAAAACCCTTCAAGTCAACTGCCTCTTGGCGAGAGCCCCCGGGATTTCTAAGTCGACAGAGTCAAGCACCTCAAAAAAGGTCCTCACCGACCTCAGTTCTGTAGAGTAGACAACCGAGGACCAATGGAACCCCTCGAAAAACTGAGAACTGCCCCAAACCTTAGGAGGATCAAGACCCCACGGACCTTGGAAGATCCCTTAGGATGGGATGAACACAAACCTTGAGATGAGAAATGGGAGGTGGTCTTATGCGCCATTGAAAATAGGAAGAGGAAAGGTTAGGGATTATCAAAGGATGAAGGAAGTTGGAGAAACGAAGAGCTGGAAACTCTCTGAGACAATAGCAGGGAAGAGAAAAGTGTGAAGGAAGGGAGAAAATGGAGGATGAGATGCCAGTTTAAATAGAAAACTACGCCGATTCAATTACCCCAAGTGGGAATGTCACTGAGAGGGAAATAACGGGAATAGATGCCATGATTTCCACTGCATGAGGGAGCGTGGGATTGAGTTGCCACACGCAACCCAAGAAGCAGGGAAGTGTATCGGAACGCACAGTGGATACAAACTGATTTGTTGAGCGTTACAAACAACTAAAGTGTGGCGGAGTAAAAAAAAAAAGAAAAGTAAAAATGAGAAGAGAAAATTCCCACCTATTCACGTCCAGTAAAAATTTGCAGGGTAGCTAGAAGGAATATTTTCAGTTCCCATTGGACCGAGCCTAGACCAAGTCTAGGAAGCCCAACGACCAAGATGTAACTGGCCCACTAAGCGATAAGTGAGAAAGAAGGCCTAGAGCCCACCCGGGAAAAAGGATTGCCATGGGAGATGGGACAACACTTGCTTAGATACAACCCTATCCAGATGACTTGCAAATATCGAATGTAGATAGGAGAACTTGGTAGGTAGAATTGTTCCTAACTGAATGCCCAGGTAGTGGCCGCATTCACCCATCAGCCACATGGGGTGGGGCCTGGGGGAACCATGCCTCATTAAACATGATGGTGTGGTACCCTGTACGTGAGATGGACGCCCTTGGCATAGGAAATGGGGCTCACCTCAATGGGAAGTATAAAAGCTCAACCGCAAGTCAGAAACCGATTCTCATGTACTCTCACATACAAAAGTTCTCTCTAATAATAAAAAAACTGACTTAGGCATTTGAAGAGTTTCACTACCCCTGAGACCTTACATTTCTCGTGTTGCAAGATCATTGAGCTTGGCGAAACACATCGTTAACAATGTTTTAGAGATTGTTGGTGACTTCAATCATTGATGAGCTGGAGTTCTAGTGGTTCGAACGAGGCCATTCCTGGTGTCATGCTATATATGGATTTGTTGTGAGCAGAGATCATGTCGGTTTACAGAGTTTTGTAAGAGCTTAAACTGATTGTCATATAATAGATATACAAGTAGTGATGAGCACTACTCGAACTAGTTTCTTTCTTTTGAAGATTTCTTCAAAAAGCTTCTCTTCCTCAACATAAAAGACAGAATCAATGTACACATACAGAAGACTCAAACTACTATATCAAACAGTACTTTGGCAATGTGGAAGTTGATGGTCCCATGATCACAGTAAGCTGCATAGTAAAAACTCTTTGCTATTGCGAGAAATGTTTGCTTTATATCAGAATGAATATCATCTTCGGAGTTGTGGAGTACCAATTGCACAAGTTCTTGCATCTCAGATTCTATTTCTGGGGTTGTGACGTAATAATTGGCATATGAAGTAATATTGTGGCTGCAATTGTTGCCTACCTGCATGATTTAGAAAATCCACCCATGATTAGAAAATTAGGAACCTCCAAGAAATTAACAACCCGAAATGAAAGTGTGAAATCACCATTTGTCGAAAAAATTTAAGCTAATGCATGGAAAGATGTAATTAAATTAATTATTTGTATTATATTTTTAACATAAAATAAAGATAAGTTTAACATTTACATCTGCCTTACTAAATAGAAATGATCTTTTTAATCAGAAAATGCATTGGAATCAAAAACCAAAAAGACATAAAAAAAAAAACAAAGACACAAGCTGGTAATGGCCGCTTGCTTTTACAAACAACATCCTATAAAATATACTGTTTTTGGTCAGAAATATGCGAAAATGTTTACCATGCTTATAGAAAAAGTGTCATAACTGTTGCATAAATAAATGCCAACTAATAGCTTAATAGAATAAATATTGAGCTAAGTAATATCTATCCTATCTATCTAGATACACTATAAGAAAATTGTTTATTTGCGACCAGTCATTTTTAACAAGATGATTATTTTCAATTAAAATGAATGTGTTTTTGTCGCAAAAAAAAAAAAAGAAGTCGCAAATATGCATTTTTTTTTTTATAGTGATAGTTGATGTTGTGTGTCTCTCTTCGAAGAAAAATAACTTGTACATTAATCATAATGTGCAAGTTCGGGCAATCATTTTAAAAATGATGGAGCCCATCTAGGATTCATAAGAAAAGTAAATTTTTTAAAGAGATTGCCTAACTTTTACGCTCTAAATTTAACATTATTGATATTTTCTATAAACAAACCTTGTCCTTTTGGTACGAGCTAAGTTTGTAGCAGACTTTGTTAATGAGGCCGGACAGTCTCTTATATTGAGGATGGGACAATAGCTCTTCTGAAAATGAATGGCCTGCAGTGACATTTATCATATGCGCGAGTAGCTCTGCCTCTCCTTTGTGCCTATCGCCGTCGCTATACCACTCATGCAGCCACTTCTCCCACTATATTTAATAGTACCACACACACAAAGAACAATGAAAAAAAAGTTATTCACTCCTTTTTACTTAATGCGGCATGCTTTATTGGCTTCTTCCTGTTAAAACATGCACGAAAACAGCACGAGTATTAATAAATCAAAATGCATTTTATCCTGAAAACCATCCTTTCAAGTGAGAAAGATAAACAAACATATACAGCAGGCCTACAAAGTATATTATTGTTTATGTGGAAATGGAAATGGAAATGGGACAACATTAAAGGCTCAATAAAGGATTAATTACAAAATAAGTCCCTAAGTTTTAACTCATTCGCAAACCACTCATTCGATTGGTTTCAAATTTTTATAATTTACTTTTTGAGTATGCAAATTTTTGCACTTAAATCCTTTCATCCAATTAATAAGGTAAAGGCTCCAATTGACTAACGTCATGATCAAGATTGTCACATGGCAATCAATATCAAAGCGCGACAAGTGACATTAAAATCTCATGTCGGCGCACTTATTAAAAAAATAAATAAATAATCTAAAAACAAGATTAGAAATATGAAACTATTTAAAATTAGGCAAAATAGTTCACTAGTTCATCTGTACTTATATTGCTTTTATTTGTACGTATTATGATAATACTATTAGCTACCAATGTGGTTGCTTTCCAACAAATTACTCACCGCTGGCCGTAAATGGTGACCGATTTCTTCTCCGTCCTGAACAACTATTGCCTCAGATGAGAGATGCTTTAGGAATTCATGCAATATCCAGACGAGTGCCTCCCCATTCTTCTTTGTATTCGACTTTCTGCAACTAATATCACTTGAGTATATACAGTGGCGGGAACCAGGAATGTGTTATAAGGGAGGCCGAGCAAAACTAAAACTAAAATAAAATATTATTTTTCTATTTTTAAATTAAAATAATCTATAAGATCAATACATTTTTGTAGAAGAGACCAAGATAATTTTTTAAAGAGGAGGCTAATATAAGATGGGATTAATATAATCCTATTAAATCATAAAAAATTAATATAAATATTTTTTTTTCAATCTTTAGGGGGGTGGCCACCCCCTACCCCTTAGTAGGTCTGCCGATGAGTATATATAACTTCTCCGTCCATGCTTTTTAGTTGTGTTTTTTTTTTTTCCTTTAAATAACTTTTTTAGTTATTTATTATATCAGCCTAAAAGTTCTAAAAAAATCCACATCCAAGTATACTTTCCAACCACTTTTTAATACTCTTATCAAATCCTCATTTAAACAAGATTTTAAAATTATTTATGAATTAAACACTTTTATATTATTTATAAAAACTTCTTATATCCAGACAACACCTTATGATTGATTTCATAATGAAGGGTGGAGAATCTTGGAAAATGAAAGTACTTTGCTAAATAAAATATATAAACCAAAATACTTTCCAAAAGTCAGTTTTTTCTAGTCAAAGTTGGGCATCCCTTATATATATGCTTGGAGAGGAATTTGGGAAGTAAAAAAGTTGTTACTCCAAGGTTGTAGATCAAGAGTAGGTGATGGAAAATCAGTGAAAATCTGGATAGATGCATAGGTTCCTGGATATTAGGTTCTTATACAAAAGGAAATGAGTGGGATAGAGGTAGATAATAAGGAAGATATTGCGGATAATCATATTGATCGAGATGCCATGTGGTGGAAGGTTGAAAAAGTTAGAGCTCTATTCAATCCAATTATAGCTACTGATATATTGAAAATAATCATTTCTCCAACTCATAATGACGATCAATGGACATGGACATAGGAAAAGAATTGCAATTTCAGTGTTTGAAGTGCTTATAGATTTTTAGAGAACAACTTAGAGGCAACTACAGGGAAAGGCGCTTCAGAGTTCATAGTCAATCTCGGTTGTCGAAAGTCCTATAGAGGATGAAAGTTCTTAATAAAATCAAGATATTTGCATGGTGAGCTTGTAGAAAAGGTCGAACTACTCAATCTAATCTTAGGAAAAGGAATGTGGAGGTTGAAATTATGCGTGTTGGTTAGCAAGTCTTGTCTAGAAGATACTCAACATGCTTTAATCTTTTGCCCCTGGCATTCGAGAGTTGTGGAACAAATATATACCTGCAATGAAGCACATTGGAAGGGATATGAACTTAATGACCATTTTACTGTATGTGCTAGAGAAGGGCAATATGAATGACCTGACAACCCTTTTCCTAATAGCTTGGGATTTTTGGTTTAGAAGAAACAAGATTCAAGCTAAAAGAACTCTTATTGATCCAATCAGTGTGATTGACTATGCATTATCTTTGTAGAAAACTCACAAGGATCTGACCTCCTTACCAACTAAAAAATCCAATACTGTTTGTTGCTGGAACCCACCCCCAACTGGCTACCTCAAACTAAATGTGGATTGAATAATGTCCTTTGACATACATAAGGCTGGTGTAGGTGTGGTACTCAAAGGTGAGAAAGGAGACCTTGTGATGGATGCTTGCAAAGTAGAGAATGAAGTGCATGATCTAGAAACTATTGAGCTTCTCTCTACTATTTGAGGCTTACAACTGTGTGCTCATTTGTGATTCTCAAATCAAATTCTAGAAAATGACTGTTTGTTGATGGTTAAAGAGCTACAAGAAGATGCAGAATCGTTTTCAACTATCGGGAACTTTCTAAAAGAAACAAAACATCTGCTAGAACTATTTGCTGAGTATAAGATTCAACACGTATGGGAAATGAGATAGCTTATAGGCTTGCTCGTTATGCTTGGAATGTTGAGAAAATTGAAATGTGGTGGGCTGAAGTTCCAATGGTTGTTTCTCTAGCCATTTGGCTTGACACAAATAGTTTGTAATGGTTGTTACAACCTTATTAATGAATATTTTGTTAGAAAACAAAATTAGCATCCCACTAAAGACCAAGTAGGGATTCCCATTTAATGGTCCAATATAAATAACCAAGAGAATATTGATCCATCCAAAATGTTGAATGTCGGATCGTGAGAGCAATTTATTTATAATAATTATTGTTACACTACTAATCTTTATAGAGAAGTAATGATATTCCACATCATACCCTGCAAATGTGTTTTTAGAGCAATCTTATAGAGTGATATTGTGGACCCGACAATCCCTCACTCACAATGAATCTTCTAGGACTTAAGTCTCAAATTCATGTCCTTTAGCTCTAAATGCAAAAGGTTTATTTATAAGAGCATGCATTCACATTGGCCTCGTTCAAATTTTAGGCAAATTTGGGATAAGATGCCACCTTTTGCCTTTTTGCCTATCCATTCAAGATTTTAATCACACATTAAATTAGGTATTTCACTTTCAATATTAATAAAATATTATTATTTTTTACTTTATCTAATTTTTTATTTTCTCTTTAATGTATATATCTTTTATATCTATTTTAAAATAAATTTTTATTTCAGCTTTCATAATTTTCAATAATTTATACATCAAAGTACATAAAAGCTATCCAACAACCATAAATAAAATGTACATTAAATAAAAGTTCCAAATTTAAATTTACCTCCTGATATTAATGTAGTCTCTTGTATTGATGTTTTTCTTGAATTCATTTAGAAAGGCTCTCCTCATTTCTTCCTTATCAAAATAAGATGCGATTGCCTCGACCAAGGCTGTGGTTTTAGCCCATGCAAGCCGTTCCCTTGACCTTTCCGGTTCATAAATACTGGCTGCTGCCAAAAAATAAGCCAATAGAAGGGCTCTTCTGCTTAATCCAAATTCTCCAAGATTCCGTTCTTCGTACCACCTATATATGAATCATTATTGCATATATAACCTCTCAATTTATTAACAATGATTCAGCCAATATTTCATAGATCCTTAATTTAATATCTCTTGATGTGACATCAATTAATTGACAGATAAGTTAAAGCTAATTTGTCTCATTCTTCGTACTTACTTTTGAATACTATCCAATTCCATCCGATGTAATGCTTGGCAATTGTTGTAGTCCAATTTTGCCAGTTCGAGATAGGTTTTATTATTGACAAAGGGCATCCTGCACAAGGAATCAAAAAGAGTCCTGAGTATTATATATACAGATTTTGAATTAATTAAATTTCGCAACTTGCATATATATATATAT
>QEOT01002045.1:164007-219642 GCA_003123785.1 Pterocarya stenoptera
GTGGACATGTGATCTTCGACTATTTGAAAAAAAAGTATATGGCAAATGTAGTATTTTATTCACAACCACAAATTTAAGAGTATTATTATTTGAAGACATTTACACCGCACACCATATACATGACATAATTTGATTTGTAACATTTTAAGTTTAAAATTTATCTTCTAAATCAAATTATGTTAGTGTGTGGTGTTTTATCTTTTGATTTTTCTGCAATTCTTATTGAATATAATGATAAAAAAAAGTTAATATATGTTTAGTTCTATCATATTTTTGTATAAGAAATTAAAAATAAACAAAACTCAGTTGTTAGACAATATAAAAATAAATACAGTTTTGAATCGGTTCAAATTGGTCTGAATTGATCAACTAAAGCAGTTCAAGAATGATTAAAAAAGTTAACTAAAACCGGTTCGGTTTCTTAATGATTCAATTTGAATTAGCTGAATCGAACCACTTTATTTATTCAATTTGAAGGGGCATACTTGAAAATACATGTTTCACCAACACCAACCATCTTCCACTAGACAAGAGTTTAGACTTCCAACTAGCATTTTTTCTCCTCATTTTATTCGTGAGAGGAATCAACATTGAAACAGTCAATGGATGTTTGGGGAATAAGATGAGATGAAAATTTTGTGAATAACAGTAAGATGTTTTGTGAATAGTAGTGAGATAGTCTGAGTTAATGTTTTATGGGGTTTTGGAAAATGAGAGAGAAAAAATTGAATAAAAAATATTATAAAGTTAAAATATTGTTAGAATATAATTTTTTAATATTATTTTTATTTTGAAATTTGAAAAAATTTGACTTTTTTTTTTATTTGATAGTTTGAAAAAGTTGTAATGATTAATTTAAAAGTGTTTGTGTTTGAATGATGTTTGGTAAGGAACTTATATGGGATGAGATAAGATGGAATGAGATCAAAACTATTTCCAAACATCCCCTTAGTATATTTTCAGTACTGCTAAGTAAAGACAAGGAAGTTTTGCCTATTGCAAACTTGTGGAAGATAAAACAATCATCTTTCTTGTTGTTGAAGCTCTAGATGGAAAGTAGTTTAGAATGATTCACAAGCTATCCAAATTGTAGTTCAAATTGCTTCAAAACATCTATAATATAGTTTTATCTTTTGGCATAGAAACTATTATCTTCATAATCTTTTAATCATTGTGTTCTTAGAGATTGCTGATAACTTCATTCGTGGTGTGATCTGTATATGGATTTGTTGTGAGCAGATATCATGTTGGTTTACAAAGTTTTGTAAGAGTTTAAATTGATTGTCATATAATTGATATACAAGTAGTGACTGAGCACTACTCGAAGTAGTTTCTTTCTTTTCAAGATTTCTTCAAAAATCTTCTCTTCCTCAACATAAACGACGGAATCAATGTACACATACAAAAGACTCAAACTACTCTATCAAATAGTACTTTGGAAATATGGAAGTTGATGGTCCCATGATCATAAGAGCAATGCAATGCATCATCCTACACACCACACACTAATGTGTTTTTTATTTTTTTTTAATTTTTTTTCAATTTTTTTTATTTTACTCTTCTTTAAACATTTATATTTTTTTATTCATCATCCATATAATACACATTTAATAAGAGAAACAAATAAAAAAAATTATGGTGTGTGGTGTGTAGGATGATGCAAAGATTAATTCTGATCATAATAAGCTGTATAATAAAAAGTATTTGCTATTGCAAGAAATATTTGCTTTATATAAGAATGAATATCATCTTTGGAGTTGTGGAGTACCAATTGAACAAGTTCTTGTAGCTCAACACCCCTCGTGCCTATTGCTGGAAGAAGCCCAGTTCATACTGGCCGAAATACACGAAGGCATATGCAGGAATAATTCCAGCAGGAGAGCATTAGCTGGAAAGGTAGTGAGAGTGGGTTACTACTGGTCGCACGTCCTTAAAGACGCAAAAAAATTCATCAAGAAATGCCTGAAATGCCAGTTATATTCCCCGGTACCGCATTGCCCACAAGAGGAACTGATGTCAAGAATGTCGCCCTGGTCATTCGCGCAATGGGAATTGATCTAGTTAGCCCATTGCCCTCGAGTAAGAGGGGTGTAAGGTTCATGGTCGTCGCCGTAGACCACTTCACTAAGTGGGTGGAGGTAGAAGCTCCAACAACCATCACGACAAACAACATTTCCAAGATTCTGTGGAAGACCATTGTTGGTAGATTTGGCATTCCCTAAAGCATAATCTCAGACAATAGGCAGTAGTTTGATTCAAGTCACTATCATGATTGGTGCGCACAATTGGGAATCAAGTTCAAATACTCCTCCACAGGTCACTCACTGGCTAACACATAGGTCGAGGCAACCAATAAGACTTTACTTGGAATCCAGAAGCTGGGTAGAGGAACTCCTGGGGTTCCTATAGGCATTGAACTATGGTCGAAACACCGACGGGAGAAACCCCTTTCGTCCTCACCTACGGGAGTGAAGTGGTGGTACTTGTGGAAGTAGGGATGCCTACCTACAGGGTCCAGCACTTCAACCAAGGTTCCCATGATGAGAAACTGGAAGAATAGTTAGACCTGTTAGAAGAAAGGAGAGAGGAAGCCAGGATACAAACGAACACCAACAAAAGAAAGGCTGAACACTACTTCAACAGGAGAGTCAGGCCCAAGTTCTTCAAAGTGGGCAATCTGGTTATGAGGCAAACAGGAACAACCATGCAAGAGGAGAGGAAGCTAGGGCCACGATGGGAAGGACCATTTGTCGTCACCACCAACAATAGTTTGGGGTCTTATCGCCTTAAAGATGCCTGGGGAAATGAACTACCATACCCATGGAATGCAGAGCACTTGAGGAATTATTTTGCTTGAATGTATTAAGAGAATGTACACATTGGCAGACCATGAATAAAATTATGTTTCTTCCCAAACTATATGTTTTGCCTTACAAGGTATCAACAACGGGCGATTAAGTCTCTTGACTACATGGCCCTTGTGCATACAAAAGCCGAATCGTTGGACTTGTTACGAACAATGGGAGGGTAAGCCCCGTTTGGATAGTGAAAGTGTTTCATCTCATCTCATAATTACAACTTTTTTAAATTATCACACAAAATATAATAAACAATTCATCTTTTTCAAATCTCAAAATAATAATAATATAAAAAATAATACTCTAATAATATTTTATTCAACTTTCAACTTTCACTTAAAACCATCTCATCTCATTTCACTATCCAAACCATACCAAGTCTCTTGACTACACGACCCTCGTGCAAACAAGTTGAGTCCTTTGACTCTCCGCAAGCAATGGGCAATGACAAGCCCTTCACTTGCCGTGAACTATGGGCGGTGATAGTCCCTTGCATACAAAGTGAAGCTCCTTGACTCACCGCAACCTCTGGACAGTGATAGTTCTTTAACTCCCCATCCCTCGTGCAAAAACAAAGAGACAATTACAAATACATAAAAAAGGAAAGAACATAGTCACAAGATTAACACATAACCACCGTGGAAGTGAACTTGTCTTCTTTACAGTAAGGATCGCATTAAAAAAAAAAAAAAAACTATCATAGCCATTATAAGTGAAGGGCTCAGAACTATGTCTGGAAAAGTATTGGGCATCAGATCTTTACCTAAGGAGTTGGAAAATTGGAGCGCTTGACGATCTGGTTGGAGGGAGATAAGGTTAAAAGCCCTCAGGTCGATCTGAGGATTAACCAATAGGTGATCCCTCAACCTTTCTAGGACTTCTTTGTAGCCGTAGACCTAGGCTTGGTTATGGACTGTTTTTCTCGCTAACATCTGAATAGAGTGTCGAGCTAAGGCCTCTTTGGAATCAACTAGCTCGGACCTCAAGGCTTCGACTAGTACGTCTTAAGAGGTCAGCTCCTCCTGGAAAGTGTCCAACCAACACTCAAGAGCTTCTATTTGTAGGTCCCAAGAATGCATCTCGTCCCTAATAGAGGCCAATTCAGACTCTAGAGCGCTAATTTGCCTATCCCGAGATTTGAGGTCCTCAATCTTACGCTTCCAAGATTCAGAGAGGTCTAGATATGTCCTCTCCAACCAGCTGTATGACCTCACATCCGCCTCATGCTATTTAACTAGCTTGTCCTTATCTGCCTTGAGGTCGCTGCAATACTTCAGGAGCTCCTCTAGTTCCACCTCCTGGCTGGCTAGTTGATCCCGCCCGGTGTCTCGTTCCTCCTCTAGAAGCTTGGCCTCGAGGTAGCAGCGAGCAACCTTTTCTTGGGACTTAGCCAAGTTATCCTAGAGGAAGCCCCACTCATGGCTAAGCTTTACAATCTTCTTCTTCTTACATTGACAGTTGGAGTGCACATGGATGAAAGCCCCTATAACATCATCCCTCTCTTTGTATGCCTTTGGGACCTCCATACGGACTAGGATGGTGAGCGACTCCAATGCCTGGACCTCTTCTTCTAACTCCCCCTTGTTGCCCACAATCAGGGCGGCCAACTGATCGACTCCATAAAAAAAAAGGAGATAAAATGATGATGAGAAAGACTGTACAAACCAAGAAGGAGAGCCAAAATAGAGAAGACAGACAGAGAAATGAATGATCTTACTGGGGAGAAGACTTTCCTAAGTTTGTCAGCTTCCCGACTAACTACAACGGCTCGAGCTATTTAGAAATCTGGCCTAGTTCCCCGAGCACTTCCCGCTTCAGCTTGCTAGGATGACCCCAAGCCCCCCAGCTGCCAAAGTGATATAAACTCGCAGGAATGGAATCCCTTGAACCTACAATCAATTTGAAACTCACTCAAGAAAGCTAAAATCAAGTCAATGGATAGAGAATCTAGATCCATTGAGAACTTGTTTCAAGAACCTAGATTATATTAAAATCTAGACCCATTGAATAACCTGTCTCAAGAACCCAGATTACAAGGCAGAACGCTACAAAGGTTGTAGTTTACCTTTGATAAGTTCAAAAATCCAATCAAGAACAAGAGCAGTAAACTCAACTCACAATGAAAATTCAATATTGTCTACCATCTTAAAATGAGGTTACAAAGAGTATTTAAACCAAAACCTAATTAAAATCCTAGTCAAAATAAAGCCCTTCCTCCTAAAAATTCTCCTGAATGAATAGTGCTGCGCTACAGTAATTCTGCTATAGTATTTCGGCTACAGTAACTTCTAGAAACCTTAGTTCCTAAAAAGTAACTTTCCAAATAAGCCCTTGGCCAAAATACAAGGCCTTCCCAAAATCCTAGTTTATAAGAAATAAGACATATGTGGGCCAAGCATCCTCAAGCCCACTTATTTTAAACTAATAAAATAAAGCTTTTAATAAATTGAAAGCCTTTAATAACAATTGGCCTAAACAATAACTCTTTAATAAGTCATATCTTCCACAACTTGTATTAAGTGGATCAAAACCGGTTCTCCTTCTTTCAAATCCATCTTGAGTGTTGGGCTCTTGCTAGTTTTATCCCAAGTGGATTGCATCAATCCTTGCATTGCTTTCTTGATCTCCTTGGTTCTTGATCTTGTAATTGGTCCATCTGGAACTTGCAAAGGATCTTTAAGACTAAGCCCACCTTGGTTCCCATCACAAAGTGGGTTGGTGATAGGAAGAGGAAGAGCTCGAGAAGAGGGACCCACACCTCCATCTGGCACCGACTCTAACCATCCCTTAGTACTGTCGATGGGGTCAACTTCCAGTCCCTGACATGATGCCCCCAAGTTGTCCCCTATAACCACCATCTTCTGCTTGGGATCCATCATGACATCCCTATCAGCTGCCATCTCTTGCTCGGATACCGCCGTGGCATCCTAGTTGGCCGCCATTTCCTGCTCAGGTACCCTTCTGCTGCCAGCTCCTGCTCGGGTGCCATTGTAGTGCCTAGATCCGTCACTTGCTTGATTTGAGTTGCCGCAATGCCAACCTCAGCTTGTCACTTGCCCGAAACTTTTATGTTGGCTACAGGAGGAATCGACGATACAAGATCCTCCAGAATGGCCGACGTGGCAACCTTGGGCTCGGATAACGTATTGAAGGGAAATGAGGGTATTGAAGGGCAATGAGGGTATTGAGACCTAGTCCTAGCTAAGGTCAAGAACTAAGGGATGGTCCAGGGACAACCCTATTTGGGGATCAGGGCATGGATAATGGATGCCCTATCGTCGTCGCAAGGAGACTTGGGCACTGTAGGGTCAAAGGTTGTCTCAAGGGTGGCGGCAGACACCCCGACATCTCCATGGCTTCCTTGAATGGCAGAATGGGTTCACAATACCCCCTTGGAGCAGCGTTAAGGAAGGCCAAGGAGAAAGTCAACTTGACCTCTTCCTCTACATGACTAAGGTCCTTGGTTGGTTCCTGATCACCAGGCGGGGTGGAAGACTGGCCAGACAATAGACACTCCCCACCGGTCGGAGTTGGTGACATGCCTTGAGTTGATTCCCCAGCTCTTGAAGATAATAGGGCCTGCAAAGACTAGCTAGGTCCCTTGGGAGCAAAAGACACCTCCCTCAGATTCAGAGTTGTTGCCAAAGAAACCCGACGACCCACGAGGCATCTCGTCCTTGTTGTGCAGTTTCTTTCCTTTTCCCTTCCACTGAGGAACGAAGAGGTCTCTTCTAACCATGTGGAGTAGATGACTCCCTCATGAAGCGATGACCCCCGAAATGAGATTGATTTAGAGTCACCAGAAGCCAGTCTATGTTGGCCCCGGTCAGCAGGTCGTCAATCCAAAATTCCTGTTGATGCTTTTGAACCTAGGTGTAGATTGTCTTTAGGAGAGCTTCCTACCAATCGGACAAAACTAGAGAAATCTCCTTATCATCTGGGAGACCCCGCAAACAACACAGACAAGAAACTCATGATGAATTGCCTTGTCAATGGGAAATTTCCAACCATTAGCGACACAAAGAAAAACCGCTTGAACCCATCGGTGACACGGGAAATGTGGGGTTCTAGGTGGGCAATCTTGTATTCCCCTCGAGAACGGAAGCTGGACCGGTTGCCATCGTGCCACTGTACCCCGTGCGTAAAATGACACTCCTTAATGGTCAGGTCATTGTAATATTTGGCCACGACTTCTAAGACCATGTGCCAAACAACGCAACACGACATCAGAATTTTCCATGCTTTGGGATGAAGCTATGATAGAGCCGACCTGAGGTAGTCTAAGACATCTTGGATGGGGTGATAGAAAGGAAGCCATAGTCCATTAGAAAATATGGAGGGGTACAATGCCACTTTCGTGGCAAAACCCTTCAAGTCAACTGCCTCTTGGCGAGAGCCCCCGGGATTTCTAAGTCGACAGAGTCAAGCACCTCAAAAAAGGTCCTCACCGACCTCAGTTCTGTAGAGTAGACAACCGAGGACCAATGGAACCCCTCGAAAAACTGAGAACTGCCCCAAACCTTAGGAGGATCAAGACCCCACGGACCTTGGAAGATCCCTTAGGATGGGATGAACACAAACCTTGAGATGAGAAATGGGAGGTGGTCTTATGCGCCATTGAAAATAGGAAGAGGAAAGGTTAGGGATTATCAAAGGATGAAGGAAGTTGGAGAAACGAAGAGCTGGAAACTCTCTGAGACAATAGCAGGGAAGAGAAAAGTGTGAAGGAAGGGAGAAAATGGAGGATGAGATGCCAGTTTAAATAGAAAACTACGCCGATTCAATTACCCCAAGTGGGAATGTCACTGAGAGGGAAATAACGGGAATAGATGCCATGATTTCCACTGCATGAGGGAGCGTGGGATTGAGTTGCCACACGCAACCCAAGAAGCAGGGAAGTGTATCGGAACGCACAGTGGATACAAACTGATTTGTTGAGCGTTACAAACAACTAAAGTGTGGCGGAGTAAAAAAAAAAAGAAAAGTAAAAATGAGAAGAGAAAATTCCCACCTATTCACGTCCAGTAAAAATTTGCAGGGTAGCTAGAAGGAATATTTTCAGTTCCCATTGGACCGAGCCTAGACCAAGTCTAGGAAGCCCAACGACCAAGATGTAACTGGCCCACTAAGCGATAAGTGAGAAAGAAGGCCTAGAGCCCACCCGGGAAAAAGGATTGCCATGGGAGATGGGACAACACTTGCTTAGATACAACCCTATCCAGATGACTTGCAAATATCGAATGTAGATAGGAGAACTTGGTAGGTAGAATTGTTCCTAACTGAATGCCCAGGTAGTGGCCGCATTCACCCATCAGCCACATGGGGTGGGGCCTGGGGGAACCATGCCTCATTAAACATGATGGTGTGGTACCCTGTACGTGAGATGGACGCCCTTGGCATAGGAAATGGGGCTCACCTCAATGGGAAGTATAAAAGCTCAACCGCAAGTCAGAAACCGATTCTCATGTACTCTCACATACAAAAGTTCTCTCTAATAATAAAAAAACTGACTTAGGCATTTGAAGAGTTTCACTACCCCTGAGACCTTACATTTCTCGTGTTGCAAGATCATTGAGCTTGGCGAAACACATCGTTAACAATGTTTTAGAGATTGTTGGTGACTTCAATCATTGATGAGCTGGAGTTCTAGTGGTTCGAACGAGGCCATTCCTGGTGTCATGCTATATATGGATTTGTTGTGAGCAGAGATCATGTCGGTTTACAGAGTTTTGTAAGAGCTTAAACTGATTGTCATATAATAGATATACAAGTAGTGATGAGCACTACTCGAACTAGTTTCTTTCTTTTGAAGATTTCTTCAAAAAGCTTCTCTTCCTCAACATAAAAGACAGAATCAATGTACACATACAGAAGACTCAAACTACTATATCAAACAGTACTTTGGCAATGTGGAAGTTGATGGTCCCATGATCACAGTAAGCTGCATAGTAAAAACTCTTTGCTATTGCGAGAAATGTTTGCTTTATATCAGAATGAATATCATCTTCGGAGTTGTGGAGTACCAATTGCACAAGTTCTTGCATCTCAGATTCTATTTCTGGGGTTGTGACGTAATAATTGGCATATGAAGTAATATTGTGGCTGCAATTGTTGCCTACCTGCATGATTTAGAAAATCCACCCATGATTAGAAAATTAGGAACCTCCAAGAAATTAACAACCCGAAATGAAAGTGTGAAATCACCATTTGTCGAAAAAATTTAAGCTAATGCATGGAAAGATGTAATTAAATTAATTATTTGTATTATATTTTTAACATAAAATAAAGATAAGTTTAACATTTACATCTGCCTTACTAAATAGAAATGATCTTTTTAATCAGAAAATGCATTGGAATCAAAAACCAAAAAGACATAAAAAAAAAAACAAAGACACAAGCTGGTAATGGCCGCTTGCTTTTACAAACAACATCCTATAAAATATACTGTTTTTGGTCAGAAATATGCGAAAATGTTTACCATGCTTATAGAAAAAGTGTCATAACTGTTGCATAAATAAATGCCAACTAATAGCTTAATAGAATAAATATTGAGCTAAGTAATATCTATCCTATCTATCTAGATACACTATAAGAAAATTGTTTATTTGCGACCAGTCATTTTTAACAAGATGATTATTTTCAATTAAAATGAATGTGTTTTTGTCGCAAAAAAAAAAAAAGAAGTCGCAAATATGCATTTTTTTTTTTATAGTGATAGTTGATGTTGTGTGTCTCTCTTCGAAGAAAAATAACTTGTACATTAATCATAATGTGCAAGTTCGGGCAATCATTTTAAAAATGATGGAGCCCATCTAGGATTCATAAGAAAAGTAAATTTTTTAAAGAGATTGCCTAACTTTTACGCTCTAAATTTAACATTATTGATATTTTCTATAAACAAACCTTGTCCTTTTGGTACGAGCTAAGTTTGTAGCAGACTTTGTTAATGAGGCCGGACAGTCTCTTATATTGAGGATGGGACAATAGCTCTTCTGAAAATGAATGGCCTGCAGTGACATTTATCATATGCGCGAGTAGCTCTGCCTCTCCTTTGTGCCTATCGCCGTCGCTATACCACTCATGCAGCCACTTCTCCCACTATATTTAATAGTACCACACACACAAAGAACAATGAAAAAAAAGTTATTCACTCCTTTTTACTTAATGCGGCATGCTTTATTGGCTTCTTCCTGTTAAAACATGCACGAAAACAGCACGAGTATTAATAAATCAAAATGCATTTTATCCTGAAAACCATCCTTTCAAGTGAGAAAGATAAACAAACATATACAGCAGGCCTACAAAGTATATTATTGTTTATGTGGAAATGGAAATGGAAATGGGACAACATTAAAGGCTCAATAAAGGATTAATTACAAAATAAGTCCCTAAGTTTTAACTCATTCGCAAACCACTCATTCGATTGGTTTCAAATTTTTATAATTTACTTTTTGAGTATGCAAATTTTTGCACTTAAATCCTTTCATCCAATTAATAAGGTAAAGGCTCCAATTGACTAACGTCATGATCAAGATTGTCACATGGCAATCAATATCAAAGCGCGACAAGTGACATTAAAATCTCATGTCGGCGCACTTATTAAAAAAATAAATAAATAATCTAAAAACAAGATTAGAAATATGAAACTATTTAAAATTAGGCAAAATAGTTCACTAGTTCATCTGTACTTATATTGCTTTTATTTGTACGTATTATGATAATACTATTAGCTACCAATGTGGTTGCTTTCCAACAAATTACTCACCGCTGGCCGTAAATGGTGACCGATTTCTTCTCCGTCCTGAACAACTATTGCCTCAGATGAGAGATGCTTTAGGAATTCATGCAATATCCAGACGAGTGCCTCCCCATTCTTCTTTGTATTCGACTTTCTGCAACTAATATCACTTGAGTATATACAGTGGCGGGAATCAGGAATGTGTTATAAGGGAGGCCGAGCAAAACTAAAACTAAAATAAAATATTATTTTTCTATTTTTAAATTAAAATAATCTATAAGATCAAAACATTTTTGTAGAAGAGACCAAGATAATTTTTTAAAGAGGAGGCTAATATAAGATGGGATTAATATAATCCTATTAAATCATAAAAAATTAATATAAATATTTTTTTTTCAATCTTTAGGGGGGTGGCCACCCCCTACACCTTAGTAGGTCTGCCGATGAGTATATATAACTTCTCCATCCATGCTTTTTAGTTGTGTTTTTTTTTTTCCTTTAAATAACTTTTTTAGTTATTTATTATATCAGCCTAAAAGTTCTAAAAAAATCCACATCCAAGTATACTTTCCAACCACTTTTTAATACTCTTATCAAATCCTCATTTAAACAAGATTTTAAAATTATTTATGAATTAAACACTTTTATATTATTTATAAAAACTTCTTATATCCAGACAACACCTTATCATTGATTTCATAATGAAGGGTGGAGAATCTTGGAAAATGAAAGTACTTTGCTAAATAAAATATATAAACCAAAATACTTTCCAAAAGTCAGTTTTTTCTAGTCAAAGTTGGGCATCCCTTATATATATGCTTGGAGAGGAATTTGGGAAGTAAAAAAGTTGTTACTCCAAGGTTGTAGATCAAGAGTAGGTGATGGAAAATCAGTGAAAATCTGGATAGATGCATAGGTTCCTGGATATTAGGTTCTTATACAAAAGGAAATGAGTGGGATAGAGGTAGATAATAAGGAAGATATTGCGGATAATCATATTGATCGAGATGCCATGTGGTGGAAGGTTGAAAAAGTTAGAGCTCTATTCAATCCAATTATAGCTACTGATATATTGAAAATAATCCTTTCTCCAACTCATAATGACGATCAATGGACATGGACATAGGAAAAGAATTGCAATTTCAGTGTTTGAAGTGCTTATAGATTTTTAGAGAACAACTTAGAGGCAACTACAGGGAAAGGCGCTTCAGAGTTCATAGTCAATCTCGGTTGTCGAAAGTCCTATAGAGGATGAAAGTTCTTAATAAAATCAAGATATTTGCATGGTGAGCTTGTAGAAAAGGTCGAACTACTCAATCTAATCTTAGGAAAAGGAATGTGGAGGTTGAAATTATGCGTGTTGGTTAGCAAGTCTTGTCTAGAAGATACTCAACATGCTTTAATCTTTTGCCCCTGGCATTCANTAAATGCAAAAGGTTTATTTATAAGAGCATGCATTCACATTGGCCTCGTTCAAATTTTAGGCAAATTTGGGATAAGATGCCACCTTTTGCCTTTTTGCCTATCCATTCAAGATTTTAATCACACATTAAATTAGGTATTTCACTTTCAATATTAATAAAATATTATTATTTTTTACTTTATCTAATTTTTTATTTTCTCTTTAATGTATATATCTTTTATATCTATTTTAAAATAAATTTTTATTTCAGCTTTCATAATTTTCAATAATTTATACATCAAAGTACATAAAAGCTATCCAACAACCATAAATAAAATGTACATTAAATAAAAGTTCCAAATTTAAATTTACCTCCTGATATTAATGTAGTCTCTTGTATTGATGTTTTTCTTGAATTCATTTAGAAAGGCTCTCCTCATTTCTTCCTTATCAAAATAAGATGCGATTGCCTCGACCAAGGCTGTGGTTTTAGCCCATGCAAGCCGTTCCCTTGACCTTTCCGGTTCATAAATACTGGCTGCTGCCAAAAAATAAGCCAATAGAAGGGCTCTTCTGCTTAATCCAAATTCTCCAAGATTCCGTTCTTCGTACCACCTATATATGAATCATTATTGCATATATAACCTCTCAATTTATTAACAATGATTCAGCCAATATTTCATAGATCCTTAATTTAATATCTCTTGATGTGACATCAATTAATTGACAGATAAGTTAAAGCTAATTTGTCTCATTCTTCGTACTTACTTTTGAATACTATCCAATTCCATCCGATGTAATGCTTGGCAATTGTTGTAGTCCAATTTTGCCAGTTCGAGATAGGTTTTATTATTGACAAAGGGCATCCTGCACAAGGAATCAAAAAGAGTCCTGAGTATTATATATACAGATTTTGAATTAATTAAATTTCGCAACTTGCATATATATATATATGTATGAGGGCTTGAATATTAGTTTAGATCATTTTCCATTGGGAAGGTGGAACCATCGATATTGTTTGTGTATTAATTTCTATCAAATATTTTGTAGCACGGAGGAGGACTAGGCATACATAATGACACTTAGAATATTCTATGATAATTTGTATCAACTTGCATTCGGCTACCTTCCTGCGTAAACGTGGCACCTTAATTTGTAAGAATATCGTACGATAATTTATGTTCCAAAGTGACAGCTAGCGCATGCAATAAAAGGACAGCTTATGACGAACAGTATTATTTTGTGTCGCGCTTAATGACTTCGAAACCATCAACGCTGACTCTCTGTCTGATTCGTCGTCTCTTCCAGCTTAATTAATTCCTTCTCCCCGAAACATAAACCTATATAGCTGCCTAAATATTCGTAGGTCCTGACACTTCTTTGTCTAAATATCCAATTTTATTTTATATTTTTAAATTAAACTAACCGTCGATAAATATTGACTTATGATAGGTTTAGGATACAAGACAAAACATAAAATTTTTATCTCATCTCATCTTATCATTATACCTTTTTTAAATCTCCATGTATCTTATCATTACACATAAAATGGTAATACTAAATATAATGATCCTAGGGGGTGCATATCCCATGCACTCGCAGTCTTGGTGTCCATAGGGATTGCATATCCTTAAACTGTACAAATCATTTCCCTATACTGTATGCAGTCAATTTCTGATTATGTGCAAATCCTTTATATGCGTGGAGAGGAATTTGAGAATAATAAAAAAAGGCTTTTGGATAATTGCAGATGGAGAGTAGGGGATGAGAAAGCTATTAAGATATGATTTGATGCATAGGTTCCTGGACATAATTCTAGTGCAGGAAATAGATGGATTTGCAGGGCATCACATGGAAGCTACAGTGGATACATTTATTGATCAAGAGACCAAGTGGTGGAAGGTTGAGTCTATTAGAGCTCTTGTCAATCCAATTTTTACTACAGTCATATTGAATATCATGTTGTGTTCAAACCAGTATGAGGACAAATGGATTTGGACACATGAAAAGAAGAATGGAAATTTTAGTTCTGTTCGTAGTGCTTATAGATTTATTCAAGAACAACATAGAAGGAATGAGGGGAAAAGTTCCAGAGGTATAGATCACTCTAAACTGTGGAAGTAGCTTTGGAAGATGCAGGTTCCGCAAAAAGTTCAGACTTTCGCTTGGAGAGCTTGTAAGGATGGTTTGCCTGCTCTCAGCAATCTCAAGAAGAGGAATCTAGACGTGGAAGATCAATGTTTTTTCTATAAGTACTCAAGCTAGGAGGATGCTACACATGGTTTAATATCCTGTCTAGCAATTAGGGATTTGTTGAAGAATTACCTATCTTTTATGCAGAACATGGATACAAGAATGATTTTATTGGCTTTTGCTTCATATATGATGGAGAAGTGGAGAAGGGCAAGCAAGCAGATTTGACTATTTTTTTCCTCTTTACTTGGGGATTTTGGTTTAGGAGAAATAAAATGCAAGTTGCTAAACTTCTTCTTGAGCCTCTTAAGGTCATTGATCATGCTTTGTCTTTGCAGAAAACTCATAAGGAGCTCTTGACAACATCAACAGCAAAAGCTAAACTAACGTGTTGTTGGAAACCACCACTAGTGGATTATTTAAAGCTGAATGTAGATGTTGCTATGTTTTTTGATATGCATAAAGCTGGTCATGTAGGTGTTGTTCTTAGAAATGAGAACGGAAGCTTGGTAATGGTTGTTAGTAAGGTGGAGAATGAAGTATGTGATTATGAAACTATTGAACTTCTGGCTTTGTTAAGGGGCTTACAGCTTTGTGTTCATTTGGAATTCTCCAAAATTATTATTGAAAGTAATTGTTTGCTGATGATTAAAGAGATGCAAGAAGAGAAAGAATCTTTCTTAGCAGTTGGTAATCTCATTAAAGAGACTAGAAGCCTGCTATTTTATTTTAGTGAAGTTGAAATACTGCAAGTGCATCACATGGAAAATGAGGTGGCTCATACATTAGCACGTTATGTTTGGAATGTTGATAATATAAAGATGTGGTGGGCTAATGTCCCTATATATGTTTGTTGCTCAAACTATTTGGACTGATAAAAACAACTTGTATTGATTGAACTTTTATGAATGAATGTTGGTATTTAAAAAACAACCCATAACTTTCAAAAATTAAAAAATAGAATTACTTTTAAAATATTATATTTAAAAAACTTTTCATCTCTACCTTATATCCACTTTCATAAATCCTAATTAATGTAAAACTTATTAAAATAAATACTAAAAAATTTCTCTCTTCTTTCTCAAAAAAAAAAATGCTCGAAACGTTTTTTACAAAATTCTAAAGCATTATACCTCGCTACCATATAAAACTAAACAGGAAAGGTCGATCTAACACAGTACGAATGGATGGAGACTAGCTACACAATCGAGAGTCGAGAGAGAAGTAGTACGGTACCTGTAAAGGGTTTTGCCAATCCAGACATCATCCTTGCCACCATATTGTTCCAAGTAGAATCTTGTCTCCACGCGAGGTAAGCTTGCATACCATGGGACTTGCAGTGCGTACCCTACCTGTTTTATATCGCTATTATCACTAACTGCGCGCTACTATAAGAAAAAGCGCTTTAATTTTGCCTCTAAGCGGTAATTTATGGACGCAAGAGACCACAATATTGACGCATTTTTCTTCTGACAACTGAGGAATTCGCCAAAAAAAAGATATTTTGCGGCGAAAATACCTAAATTTTGGAAAAAGGATTAATCCTAAATTACAACTCATCATGATGTAGAAGCGATATATGCACGTAAACCATTTGAGATCTACTGGTCATATGTCAAATTCTTTTCCAATAATAATAAGCCGAATGTGGGGCACTTTTTGTCCAAAGTTAAAGTCTTCTGACCAAATTTTGGCCAAGGAACTGTGATATCGAGCCACATGTGAGTGGTCTGATCGGTAAGAATTTGAAGAAATCTTAATGAACAGCAATAAATGTTGTACGTAGGTCCACTTCTTTATTTCTAATAGCCTTTCGATTATTAATTAAGCAGCCAAGTAATTAATTCTTGCCATTTTGTTAATGAATATATTAAATAAGCTTGAATTTATAAAATCGGACGGATCTATGGGATCACATATACCTCGCTAGATAAGTCCTTGGTAATGATCCATTTGTCAAAGAGCTGATTGGCAGCTTGTCTTTTTCTCAAGAAGTTGGATGAGAATTGCTTTGCATCCTCAAGGATATTCTCTCCTGGAAAGAGCACCTGAGATGCCCTATACAGGTTAAACATTCCTGTCACAGCCTGTGTAGACTGCCCGCCAATGCAGAAGAACTCCCCACCTTTCTCAAAATGCTGGAACACATCTGTCATGATCATGTCAAAGAAACATAATTAATGCTAATTATATTGAAAACATCGATCATATTGATCGCTATATATATTGGAACGGCCGTAATACCAGCGGAAACGTCGTGGCCATGCAATCTAAGTAACCTAAATCCCATGGCCGTGTCATCAATCTCATAAACGTTTGAATTTCTCGCCCAGCATATCCCTTTATGTGTCCAATATCTGTCAATTAAAATGAACATTATTAATTAATTAATTAATTAAGTGCTCCTGTAGTGGGTCAATTAATATATATATATATATAAATATATATATTTGTATGTACCTGTACGTAAACATATCTTATACATTCCTTGATCTCAGGTTGAAAGTATCTGGAAATTCCCAGCCGCTGCAACCGATCCACTGCCCAAATGTGTTCAAACAAGTCCACTGGATACACGTTGGGGACTAAAGGTAGAATGAAGCATAGAAATCGAATTAAAAGCGATATCATAGTTGAAGAGATCAACAAAATAATTAATCTATTGTAACTAGAGAAAGCACGTGACTAAGTTCATTTCTACATCATTTAACATTGCTGCTGGTGTGGATTTTCAGGCAATATTAAACGTTAAATAAATTTGTAGAACTTATTTCACGTGTATTTCATTTTTCTATTTGAGATTTTCATTAAGACACGGGATGAGCTTGAATTTTATGAATTGTTGAAAAGACACATGAGCTTTTACCTCCACCATTAAACCTCTGGACTACCCTATTTAAGTAGTTCAAACAATTTAGGTCTTTGGTCTGCATGAGTGCAAAGGCAGTGGAGGAAGGAGAGAACAAGAAGGAACCATCTTGGGACTGCAGTTTAAGAAGCTTTTCCCAGTCTAGGTCTGGCATCCCTTCCAAACTATAGAGCAAAGCTGTGGGAACTTTGTGCATGATGTCCCTTGGTATCCAATCGCATGCATGCATATACACAAGACATAGTTATTAAATCCATGTAAAACATAATAATCAGGAATGACCTTTTTCTTTGTGGGTGAAGTTTGACCAATGAACTAAATGATCTACCTTGCGAGCTTTACATTTCTCTTTGCATATATATCTTGAAAGACAGGAGAATCGGAAGGTACTTCAATGTTTAAACTACGAGCAATTTCCAGAAGCGAAGGGAAAGCAACTTCAAAGCCAATTGGCATGTGCTCATCATTCTCGGATTCAAGCTTTGACAGATTTTCATTCAAAAATGAAATTCCTATTACAATGACAATCCCCGTTATAATTACATATATATTATATATATATGGAAGTCCAAAGCACATTGAATTGAAAAAAAAAAAAAAAAAGAAACTGTACGTTAATTAATACCTCTTGCGTACTTTTCAGGAAAAATATTCCATGATTTTAAAGCAATAATGCAGGCTAAAGTGTTGAGTATCCGATCATAAGCGAAGAAGATTTCACCATCTCCCCATGAACCATCGGGAAGCTGATTGTTGGCAATCCAGCGAAGGGTAGATGGGAACTGAGGAAGACCACTTCCATTGACATCTTGTACAAGAGCAACCCATGCTGTGTCATAAGCCGAAATGCTGATTTCTCCATCTTTCATGGACGACAACATCGTTTTGATGGAATCCACGCGTTCCTGTACGTACGTACATGATTTGATGAACCATTATGACACAATTAAAGAAAAGGAAAATGATTGAGTCTATCGATTTTCCGAAATGTATTTTTTTTTAGCATGTATGTTTCTTTATCTTTAACAACATTAAGATTGGTTTCTCTATATGTATCTTCAAAATTAAATTTTTTGAAGATTGATTTTGCATATAAAAAAAAAAATTCACATTAGATTATGCATCTTTGAATCAAATAATAATAAAATCTTATTATTTATTATTTATTTGTTTTTTTCTTAAAATTGTTATTTTTTATATATTTTATAATTAGCACCATGTGCTCAAAAATACCAATTCCATATATCTAAATATAACCAATTTCATATATCAAAATGATGAATTTTATCAATAAATATTAATATGTACCAAAAAGCACTTTATATTATCAACTTAATACAAATTTTATATATAAAAATCATCTTAATACAAATTTTACAAAATTGATTTTAATAGGTAGGAGAGAGAAAAAACAGTAAATTAGTAACGTTTGGAGAGTGAATAGTATAATACTATTCATAACTATGCAAAATTTTAAAAATGCATAATCCAATGTAGACCAATTTAGAGAGATATTATGTAAATATAAAAATGAATATGAAGATGCATAAACCATTGCTAATGCTCTAGTACGTGTTTTTTATTTATTTTTTTTAATTTTTTTTTAAAATGCACAAAAAAACTCTTTAAAAAAAAACAGAAAAAATTGTTTTAACGCTATCGGTACAAAAGCTCGGTAGCTTTCCTTGTTGGACGTCGTAGCATCCTAAAAAAAAAAAGGACGTGGGCATAGTTTTTCCCAAAAAAAAAAATCATGGAAAGAGTTAAAAGTAAGGTTGAAATAAAAACTGTTCAAATCACCTTGAGATCATCAGCTTCCCTATCCGTGTCATCGGCCTCCACAACCTCACGCCACTTTATGACCGCCGGCAGAACATTTTGAAACCCGTCTGTGTTTTGGAGACATGATAATTGGCTTAATTAAATAAATGCATTTCAGATAAACGTAATACCTTGAGTCCCAATAAAATATTATTTTTGTATTTCCCCCCCAAACTTAGTATCCTCGTCGGCCCCCTGCTCGTTTATACCTTGAGTCCCAGGTTTGGATTTAGTGCTGCATGTCAAGGGAGAGTTTGGTCGCTTGTCTTTAGCCCCGAATGACCAGCTCACACCTATAAAATATGATAGAGATGCGATAAATACTAATATTTTAAGAAAAGACAACGTATAACTACAATTTTAGTCCTCTTGATACGTGAATATTGCTGCCATTTGGAACCAAGTTTTTATATTCTTTTGAAAAGAAATCCAATAAAAATGGGATCGAAGCAAAATTCCCGTGTGAAAATAGTACAATTCTTTCCGCAAAGTCTTGAAATGATGAACTAGTACGGAACCCACTACTATACTGTATTTCCATGCATCGAATGCAAATTGAACTAAAGCTGCATGCCATCTCGTTGCTAATTTGTCTTTAGATTAATGTGTTTTGCCTTTCTAAAACCACTGCCGGAAACACAACTACTTTTCATACTTTTGACTGCAAACGGAAAGAAATATTCAAGCTCTCAAGCTTTTGAGATCTTTTCTTTATCTTTCCTCAGCAAGAATATCATAGCTAGCTAGAAAACAAGCCAAGTGAAGTTTATATATGGTCACAATCATAGAAGACTTGAGCAGGGTATTCAGCAATTCTTACATGGGTACGAAAGCTAGCAATGCTCAAAAACAAGTAAAAATTATAAACTTTAGCAGCAAGAACGCTTGCTGTTTCGACATTTTAAACTAACAAAATAACATACAACCAGAATATCTATGCACGAATTAAGGTCAAGAACTTACTCTGGAAGGACGAGCAAGATCGTGGTAGGATGCAGGAAATTGCAGGAGAGAGATGGAAAAGGTTTGAATGCGAGGACATGATGTTTATGTATACCAGCTGTGGAGGTCAGGAACGTATAGCGAAAGTGGGAGCCTTTAAAAGGAGAGGGAAAGAAGCGGACGGAAACGAGTTCCCAAGAAATTCTTCCGCTAATAGATGCATCGGAGCCATCCAAAGGACCAAAACTATGGACTGAGGTCAGTCCTGTCCTTTTCCCCTCGATCTCTACCCTACGATCTAAAGCTCGTTCTTGACGTTGTTTTCATTATTATTATTAAAATCATCGCCGTACTTATATATATTTTTATAAATTTATTTAAGTACAAAGTCAGGAATTCATTTTAGGACAATTCTTTTTCCTACACTAGTTCTCAATTTGATCAATTCCTTTTTTGAGTTCCAAAGAATCACATAGAAATATGACATTGTGGTATGTCTTGTAGGGGCTGGTGGCAGGCCATCACATCCCGCCCACCTCATCCGATCCTTGCATGGCAACGGCAGGCCCACCATCTATATACGGGAGCGTGCGGGTATTCACCCGCACGCATTTGGGTGCCAGGAGACGAGGCTTAGGCTGGGCCCAAGCCCACCTAGAGTTTACTCCGTCCACACTGCCCAAATTATATATTTATATATACAACAAGTTTTATTAATAAAACGAGGTCGTTTTATATTTTTGGTTTAATATCCCTCCTACCCACTTGCAGTCTCTCTCCTAGTTCCTCTTCTTTAATTTGTTTTGTTGTCCGTTGGTCTCCGCCACCCTCTCTTTCTCTCGCCATCGCCCCAGCCCCTAGCCCCAGGTCTCTCTCTCTATGGGTTGGTTTTTGTTTTGTTTTCTCAGTTTGTAATCACGGTGGGCGGTTTTGTTTCGTCATCGGTGGGCAGTGGGTGGACGGCCGTGGGAGCCAATCCTCTCCTGGCATTTGGATGGAGGTAGCCACCTGTAGGGAGGGTGTTGGTGGCACCCGCAATGTGGTGTGGGTAAAGAATAATAACAAATTATATATGATGAAAGTGAAATACTTTATTAAATCACATGCATGCTTGACAAAGCCACCCTATTTGTATAGAGTCTAATAAAAAAATGTTTGCGAGCTAATTATGAGAATAAATGGAATGAAACTCCAACGAACCTTGCAGAATTTGGTAATGAACAATAGTGACTATCAATTCAAATATGTTTGGTCCGTTCATAAAGATATTTTTGCTATTCTCATCACATTGTAGTACTATATGAGACAACATTTAGTACAAAAGGTCATATTTTGAAACCGTTTCAGAGTTCATTGGCAACCTAGAACAGTAGAATTGTTTTGTACTGTAGATTTGGGCAGATCAGAGGGAGAGTAGTGGCCATGGGAGTTCGTGAGGATTGGAAGGCAATAGATATAGTGAGTCTTGACCAAGAGGAATTGGCAAAGAGGAGCTTTCAGAATAATGAATCATGATGGCGAGAAAGCAAGGGCCGGGGGATGTGAGAGAGAGAATAATTTCTCAATTTTCTTTCATAAAAACGTATAAGTAAAAACAAAAAGGAGATTGAAGAGAAATAATGAAGCCTTTAAAAAAAATAAGAGGGATAATGGTATAGATTAGGAGGTATAGATAATGTGGTCCATGTCTCTTATTTTTTCTGTGAGAACCACTGTTCAACGAAGTGATCAAACCATACAATTTAGAGTTTTGCTATACAATTTTTATCACATTTCACATTCTATTTTTTTTAATTTTTTTTAATTTTTTAATATTTAAAAAAATTTTTTTTGAGTTTATTTTTTTTAAAATATTTCAAATTCTTTATTCACTATTTATATATAAAAAAATTAATAAAAGAAAAAGAAAATATGAAATATGAAAGGTAGGTAAATAGTAAAAAATTGAAAAGATTTTTTTGTACAACTTAATATTGTCGTTTCTTTCCATCATTTATGACGAAAGCTGGATGGATTAGGAGGTATGTGGTCCGTGTCTTCTTGTTTTGTGAGAAATGAACATAGAGTCTAGATGGCCTTTATGGTACATTAACTAGCCTATATTATTTTGATTGTACCCTCTACCTCCTCTCTTCGGTACCTAACTATTACGCACACAAACACATATCCAGCTAGCTCGGGGTTTAAATTCAAGATATCTTGAAAAACACGAAACCAAAACGGCTCCAAAAGGATGCTAATTTGTTGATAATATGTATTTTTCAATCGTTTTTGTGATTTCATGTGATAAGTATAATGATAAGTGGTATATAAAATTTCATAATATTTGAAAATGAAAAATTCTTATTCTTAATAAGATTTTAATAAGTTCCAATTATATCATCGAAAAAATGCTTCTATTGAGAGTTTTATGCAATTTCTTCCTACTTTTTGTTAGCATAATAAAAAAACCGCCACATGTGCCTTCGCTTGTTTGGCCATCTGCCTACACTTTATGGCCACCATTTTCGAATATCCCTTTCAACCGGTGATTGTGGCCTACGCGTCTCTGATGGTTTTGTGTCTTCTTCTACAAGGTAGTTTTCTTTCCTCTCGTTTTTGGTAAATGGGTATTTGTCCATATTTTCTTTATAAGGAAATGGAAAATGAGAGCTTGGTAGAATTCTTGAAACAATCAAGTTTAGTACATCATTAATTGTTGTGGGCTTTTGGCATCAGTACCGCAATTAGGGCTACTCCCCACACCCTACGATGGAGGTGGGTGTGACCAACTGCTCATTTTTTTTTTATTGATCACAAGTATCGCCTTTGCGTTTTAAGTCTTGAATGTGTTTTAAATTTAAGAGATAACTCTTTAAAGCGAGCCCGAGCCGAGAAATCCTCAAAATGTCTTAAACTATCTAAAATTATTTTAAATGGAATATTTTTAGTGTTATTGGATCAAACCTAATTTTAAAATAAGCCTCTTTATATTTTTGGAGTTTAGAAAATAATATAATTTTAAAAATAATATAGTTTTAAAAACCTATTTTATTTAAAAAAAATTGAAGAGAAGTAATAAAGTCTTATAAAAACGAGCATATAACCTGCACAATCCGCGAACTGTCATAAAATAGAGAAGTGATTGTAAAGTATATCGGAATCTATATATATCCGAATATGTAGGTTATAAAATGGGATTTAGTATATATCCAAATACAAAATTCTTTCTAACCAAAAAATTGCAGAGCCGATCCACTCTCCACAGCTTCTGTTCTCCACTATCTCCTGCGTGGCTTGAGTTTACTGAAACATACACATCTGTCTAATACTAAAACCTTGTACAACCCACAAAAGATGGACATTAAAGCCAGCAAACCTACCAACCAAGAAGTAAAACAAACCCATCAATCAAATACTTATTCATTCACTGCTTTTAGTTTCCTAAATTTAACCATTTTTCTCACTGGGGTGGGTGAGGGTTGCACCTTCCAGGCTGCCTAACAATTTATTCAACTACGATGGAGATCATAAAGTCTTAAATAAAATAATAAATTCATTAATAATGGGGTACTTAAAAAAATGTGCCTAACAATTTATTCCAAGCGTCTTCTTCTCAACGACAGGCTTCTCCAATAAGCCGCCACCTTTCTCAAGCCCAGTAGCCAATACTGTCATCAAAATGATCCAGTTCTTGCGTTGCTTGCAAACAATGTACTTCCCATGCAATAATCCAATTTAAACTACAATTTAAAAATATAAAAACGAATGTAAAATAGAAATTAATATTTAGAGGATTTTTTTATCAGTTTAAACCTGAAACAAATTAAAAGTGTTTCGATAAAAAAATAAAAATAGAGAGAGAGAAGAAAAAAGGGGGCAGTATTTGTTTTGATTTTACCCCAAAGTCTTGCTAGTCCATTGAGAGTGTGGGACGAACATGGAAGGTAGAGAATATTGTCGTTGTTTCACATGGGCAACCAACCATGGATGAAGAAGAACTGAATGCCCTAGTTGTAGCCCCACAAAAATAGAGCACCGCAGCAACTAAGCACGATGGACCATAGCTCCTCATGGCTGCGCCCTCACGACCTTCCCTCAGCCATAGATTATGCTAAACCCAAGTTGTGCCCAACCAGCCTCACCCAACACCAAACCGATGCACGTGAAGTTTCCAAGCATGGCAACATCGTGAAAAACTCTCTCTCTCCCTAAGTCTTGCTCACTCTCTCTCTTGCTCACTCTCTCTCTTACTCTCTCTCTCATTCAGTTTTTTTACTCTTATTTTTGTTTCTCTAATTCTTGTTTCTTTGCATGGGAGTGCTTGGCCATTTGTTTTTAACTATCTCGAGGAACTTTGCAAATAAACTATAGAGCACGTTGACAATTGCACCGCTTGATCCTTTGTAAATATGCTGAATCATTGCACCTCTTGACTCTTTGAAAATAAATGAAATTAGGCCAAACTGTAGTCCTCAAAATCAGATTCATCTAAGCAGTGCTCTAATTTTTTTACACCGATTGACGTTTAAGCGGTGCTCTAAATCTTTTCCATCGATTGACGTTTGGTTCTTCAAAGTCTGGCACCATGGGGTGGCTTGGTTGTGGCTCACCGGGGGGGGGGGGGGGGGGGAAGGGGGGAAAGGTTACTCTGTTTTGGTGGTGCAAAGCAGGTGCTTCGCCATTTCGTTTTAGCAGCAAGTTTGCACTAGCTCCGACTCAGAGCCTCGAGAATTTTGAGGAAGAGTTGCCTCATCGTTCACATTATTATTATTATTATGTAATAAAGAAATAAAAACATCTATTGTCCCTGGATTTAGTGAAACATCAAATGCTGCTACTAGTGGTGCATCGTTCATGTATATAAATATTGCTGATCTCCACATATGCTTGATAGCTTTGTGTAAATATTATATATATGAGATTCCAAATCCTCGAAATCATTTTCTTGCTCCGCTTCAGACGTTAGATTCAAAGTTGAAAAGGCCACGCTTGTTGACATACATACGTATGCCTCTTTCTCGCTTCCATATTCCTTAAAAGTTGAAACCACCACCACATCTCTCCAGAGAATTCTGAAGAACTACATCTACTGCCTCCCTGGTTCCCACTTTGTATGATTATTCTCAAGTCAATCTCTTGTTATTCTTCTTCTTCTTCTTATTCTTCTCTGTGATGTTAATAGGGAGTATTTTGCTGAGGAGCATGACCGCGGGGTATGACTTTTTCATATTTCCAGATTACTCTTCCTTAAAAAGTATATAGCTCGAGTTGGTGTGGTTGTCATAGGAGAGTAGAGAGCTTTGAATTCTAGTCATGGTAGCGTCGAAGTTTTGTAAAAAGATGCTATCTTTTGTCTTTTGGGCTTTGTTTAACTAAAATTACGTGGTAGCGTTTTAACTGAAGTGGAAGGTTCGTATTAGTATGAAATTGAAAAGGTTGAAGCGTGCCTTACAGACTTGGAATAGGGAGGTCTTCGGTTGGGTGGAATTAAAGTTGAAAAAGGTGGAGGTTCGTATTTCTGAATTGGGATTTTTGTTGTCTAATTCCTATTCGAATCAGGTGGAGAACGAATGGTTGAGTTGTAAACAAGATCATTTGCAATGGGTTCATATAGAGGAAGTGATGGCTTGTCAAAAGTCACGCATAAAGTGATTGTCTAAAGGGGATGCTAACACATATTTTTTTTTCATGCCTCCATGAGAATCAAGAAACAGAGCAGAAAAATTAGCAAAATGAGGCTTGAGGATCGGCTGATGATGGATTCAGGGGAATTGGTTCATGAAGAGGCAATATTATTTTTTCAAAATTTATTATCGGCGTCACCTATTGAGAGCAACGTGAATGAGTTGGAGCTAATTCAGTCGATAGTAACCACAGAGGATAACGACGTCCTTTGCTGCACCATCCTTGGCTGAAATCAAGAGGTCTTTTTGGTCTATCCCGGCTAACAGTAGCCCGGGACCAAACGGTTTCTCAGCATCTTTTTTCATATTGGCTAGGGATATTGTGAAAGAGGATTTGTTGGAGATGTTTGAGGAATTCTTTTCTGGACAGCCACTTTCTACTTTCTTTTGGGCTACTAATTTAGTCCTCATTCCGAAGGTTGATGACCCTTTAGGATTTGGTCAGTTTTGGTCGATAAGTCTTTGTTTGGTGTTCTATAAAATAATGTTAAAGATTATGGTCTTTCAACTTGCGCCGATTATAGATAAAATGATTTCGCCTGAGCAGGCAGCTTTCATTCTAGGTAGAAGTATTTTTAGAAATATTTCTTTGGCTCAAGAATTGGTTCAAGGTATTAATCGGAAGGTAAGGGGGGGTAATGTGATGTTAAAGATTGATATGGCTAAAGCTTACGATAGAGTGAATTGAAATTTTCTTCTAGAGATTATTAGACAGATGGGGTTCTCGAAAAATGGCGAAGTATTGTTTTTAATGCTAGCTGCTCTCCTTTTTATTCGGTGATGCTAAATGGGTGTTCAAAAAGATTTTTCAAGCCGTCACGTGGGCTACGCAAAGGTAACACACTCTCGCCTTATCTTTTTATTTTGTCGTAGGAGATCCTCTCTCAAATGCTTCATAAAGAATTTAGTCGGGGTCGGATTAAGCCTTTCCATCCTGGTGGAGGTATTTTGATTTCTCATTTACTTTATGCTGATGACATTCTGATTTTTGCTAATGGGGGCAAGTCCGCTATTCGGAATCTTAAGGAAATTTTGCAGAGGTATGAGGGGATGTCTGGTCAATTGATGAATCCAGGCAAATCATCAATGTATTTTTCATCCTCTATTCAGGCTGGCCGGAAAAATGAATTGAAGAATATTTCAGGATTTGTGAAGGGTAGGTGGCTTTGTACGTATTTGGGTGTTCCGTTAAATATGGGCCAACTGACCATCCAGGTTTTTGATTCCATGTTGATAAAAATCCAAAAGAAGTTGGCGGGCTGAAAGAGTAAGATGCTTTCATTTGGAGGTAAAATTGTCCTTCTTAAACATGACTTGAATGGTATGCCTATACACATGCTTTTGGTCTTGAATTTACCTAAAGGTGTGCTTTCGGCGATAAAGAGGATTTTTTTCAAATTTTTTATGGGTCCTTAGATGACCAAAAAAAAAAAAAAAGAAAACGGATTTCTTGGAATAAATTTTGTATGCCGGTGGATGAGGGGGGACTGGGTATTCGGGATTACATCAGGTTCAAGCTTCCTTATGAAATTCGCATGGAAGCTAATTAATGAAAAATCAATGTGGTCGCAGTTTTTCACTTCCAAGTACGTTGGAAATTCTCATGTTTATTTTGTTATGCACCTCAATAAAGGATCTCGTTTTTGGAAAGGGATTATGGAGCTCATGCCACAGGTGTTAAATAATTCACGGTGGATTATTCGGGAAGGTCATGTAAATTTCTGGATGGACAATTGGATAGGTGAGCGGCCTTTAATTACTTACCTCCCTATTATTGGTAATGTGGACTTGCAGGTGGCCGACGTCCTCATGTGTACAGGTCCCAATATTCAGGCTTTGCGTGAATGAGTTCCAGAACATGTGGTCCAACGGATTTGCGATGCGGGTGTGAAGTTACGCCAGGGGCTGAATAGATGCGTTTGGACACCATATATTAATGGATCTTTCAATACCAAGTTTGCTTGAAACTTGATTCGTAGGCATGGAGTTATTTGCCCATGGAAAAAATGGCTATGGAAGACGTGGTTGCCAAAGAAGTGGTCTTTTTTTGTTTGGCCTGCTAAGAGGAAAGCCATCTCGGTTGATAACATTATTCAGGAGTTAGGCATTTCCATTGTTTCTAAATGTGAGTGTTGTGTTCAACCTCAACTAGAGACTTTGAATCATATTTTATGTTGGGGTGGAGGAGCTCAAAAAATCTGGATTTTATTTTTTGCGGATGCTTGCCATATAAGAATTCCCCAGATTCGCAATTGGGAAAGGATGATGGGTTTTTGGTGGCAACGTGCTTCCATGTCCACACGGGTTGGCTGGCTTCGAGGGATGATTCCAATTGGTATTTCATGGACGTTATGGAGAGCTCGATGAGCGGCGAGAATGGAAGGTATGGTCTTTAATCATGATGGTATTATTCGATATATCAAATTTCTTATTAGAGATTTATCGAGTAAGGTAAAAAAAAGTTCAGTCCATAATCACTATTGAGAGATCGATACTGGAAAGTTTAGCATTCCCAATTATACCAGTTGTTTCTAAAAATCCAAAACTTATTGCTTGGTGCCCACCGGTGAGAGGAAGAGTAAAATTGATTGTTGCTGGTGGATCTAGTGGTAATCCGGGTGAATCAGGTGGAGGTGGTGTGATTCGAAATTCTCTAGGTGGAGTTGTGGCGGATTTTGCTCATTCATATGGGCATGCTACTAACACCATCGCAGGATGTAGAGCACTACTTGATGGGCTTCGGCTTCGTAAGCATTTGGGCTTGAGAGACATTGTGGTCGAGTCGGATTCAAAGGTCATAGTTGGATGGTTGGCTTCAGGAGTTTGTAAATATTGGTTCCTCTGGGATTTTTGGGAGGAAATTTTAGCCATCACTAGGGAGTTAAATGTACGTTTTCGCCACATTTTTAGAACAGCTAATATGGTAGTGGATTTTTTAGCTAAACAGGGGACGCAAGGGATTAATTTACAGTTTGGAGATGATACGTCCATTCAAGGTCCTATCCGGGGAATTCTTCGAATAGACAAACTTGGCATACCGTATCTTTTGTTGGGTTACTTGGGTCTTTTTGCATGTTTTTTTGGAGATTTGTCTAGGATATTTCTCTGCCATAAGTGAGGATTTTTATTAATAAATATGAGAAGGGGTCACTATTATACATGTGAGCTCGGCTCTTTATAGAAAAAAAAAAGAAAAAAAAAAAGGAAAACCTAGAACATGAAGAGACGAGCAAATGAGTTGAGAGATGGGTTTGACAAGAATCCTGATGTGGAAGCTTCTTTGAGCAGCCGTCAGTATAATTCTCATATCTCTCTCCTCAGATATCCGATTGAGGTGAGTCAAGATGGGTTTTAAAGATAACTCAACGGGATACATTTGTTCCAGAAATAGTATTGTTCAAATTCGAATGTTTACTAAGCGCAAAGTGGCTCTCAATCTACGCCTGGAAATCTGAAGTCTTACCTACGCGGCTTTGTACATGATTTTCTTTCCTTAGGAGGATGGCTGCTGAAGAAAAGAATGAAGAGAGGGTTTAGGGGAGGGCCATCTTTCAGAAAAGAATTCCTTCTTGTCTCAAATGGAGGGCTGATTCCGCAGTGAAGCCAGGGATGAACTTGAATGGTGATAATTTCAATTCTATTGGATTCATGTAATCTACTTTTATGCTGATACAATTCTCGTTTGTCATCTCTTATCAATAGAACGTTTCTTGTATTTAGATAATTTCTAAAACCGATTCTTTTTATAGATTTAGTTATGCTTTTTCTATAGAATTGTTAAAGTGCTTGATTATGTCCAAATCTAATTGTCGATCTTATTGATGTGATTCCCTGCTACAATATTGCTATTCTAGTATTCTGTATAATGTTGTCTTTGAATTTGAGTCTAATAGGATAGCAATATGTGGTTTCAAAAGAAGATAATGATTTTCTAGTATTACACTTAAAAACAAAATTGGTTGTAATGTTATATTTTCCGATTGGAGAGTCCGAAGCTATGATCTCTAATCGAATATCCAATGAATCAAATATGAATGGAATTATCAAGTTCAAGTGAGGGATTTGCGATACTTCTTTGCCATTAACTCTGGTCTCACCTTTTAAATATTAAATTTTGGGTCTTCAACTTATTTCTTGTAAAAAAGCATTCATCTTAAATTGCTGCTTTGATATTCTCTTTTAAACTTGTAGTTTATTTAGAGTTTCTACCATCTCCTTGTGGAATCGACACCCCAGTCTATATTACGATAGCCGTGTTATTCTTTGGGTGTATCAGTTAGTCTCTTGACTACACGACCCTCGTGGAAACTAAAGTCAAGTTATTGGACTCGCCGCGAACAACAGATGGGTAATTCTCTTGCAACATGGCTCTCACACAAAGAAAATCCAACTCGCTGGACTCACCTCGAACAATGGACGGGAAGTCACTTGACTACACGACCCTTGCACAAACAAGTTGAGTCCCTTGATTTGCCATAAGCTATAGGCGATGACAGTCCCTTGATTGCCCGACCCTCAAGTACCAAGCTGAGTCCTTGACTCACTGCAAACAATGGGTGGGTAAGTCTCTTGACTACCCAGCCGTGAACAATAGGCGGGAAAGTCACTTCACTACATGACCCTCGCATACCTAGTCGAGTTCCTTCACTTGCCGCGAACTATAGGCGATGACAATCCCCTGACTATCTGACCCTTGCTTACCAAACCGTGTCCCTTAACTCGTCGTGAACTATGGGTAGTGATAGTCCCCTTGATTGCTTGACCCTCACTTACCAAGCCAAGCCCCTTAACTAGCTGCAACCTATGGGCAGTGATAGTCCCTTGACTGATCGTCCCTTGCACAAAAAAAAGAAGCAATTACAAATATGGAAAAAGGAAGGGACACAATCAAAAGATTAACATATAACCACCATACAAGTGAACTCGTCTTTATTACAGTAAGGATCACATTAAAAAAACTATCATAACCAATACAATTTAAAGGCCTGGAACTATGTTTGGAAAAGCATCGGGCATCAGATCTTTACCCAAGGAGTTGGCAAATTGGAGCACATGATGGTTGGGTTGAGGGGAGATCAGATTAGGTCAAAGGTTCTCCAACAAGTGATCCCTCAGCCGGTCCAGTCCTTCTTTGTATCCATAGCCTCAGGCCTAGTTAAGGATTGTCTTCACCGCCGACCTTTTAATAGAGAGAGGGGCCAGCGTCTCCTGGGAGTCTACTTGCTTATTCCTTAGGGCTTTGACTTCTAGGTCCTAAGAGGCCAACTCCTGCTGGGAAGTGGCCAACTCGAACTTCAAAGCTTCTATTTGTAGGTCCAGAGAGCTCTTTTCATCCCTGATAGAGGCCAATTCAGACTCCAGAGCATTAATTCGCCCGTCCTGAGATTTGAGGTCCTCGATCTTGTGCTTCCAAGATTCAGTGAGGTCCAGATATGTCCTCCCCAACTAGCTATGTGACCTTACATTCGACTCATGTTGTTTAACTAGCCTATCCTTCTCGGCCTTGAGGTCACTACAAGACTTCCAGAGCTCCTCCAGTTTGGCTTCTTGGCGAGCTAGCCAACCCTGTGGTAGTGATTCCTTGCATAATTTCTTATTTATTTATTTTTATCACTTCTTAACTTTAAAATTTAGTCCAATTTTATTTATTTTTGTCAGTTTTAAGCTTCATTGTTGTTATTTAAATTTATTTCAAATTTTGAAGAAAATGAAGATCCAAATTTTAGCAGCATATCATCTAGGGAATCTCCCATTTAAATGAAGATTTACCCCAATATGAGCGCTGGTCATCAGAGTTGTTTTGGGGATAAAGATCTAGTTGAATTTTTGAAGAAGCTAAAGAGAGAAGTAGATTTTCAAATAAGATATAATGTCAAAATTTTGGCAGAGGATGAAATTGAAAAAAAATGGAAAGGCTGAGATAGATTTTTGGGAACTGAAGAAGATGAAAAAGATGGAGAAAAAAAATTTGAAGATGCTGAAAAAATTATGGTGAATTCGTTTATATTGAATTTAATTTTTAGCATGAACTAAATTTTCTTCATTCTAGGAAAACGATGTAATTTAGTTTCAAACTATGCTTTCTTTTCTATGCTAATTTGAAGTAATTCTCTATTATAATTGTCTGATTTATTATGAGCTTATTGCATCTAATTGATTGGCCATTTATTAGATGATTTTGATCTTTGTGATTTGCTTTGGTAAGAGGGAATTATAGGATAGACCTTAGATATTTCAGCATTAGTAAATATAGAAATCGAAAGACCTATATGAACCTATGTAGTCTTAAAATCACCAGTCTTAATGCTTTCTTGCTTCATTAATTTGTATACTCTTGTGTAAAAGAATGATAAAAAATAAATTCAACTGACTAACGAAAGAGGCTTTTGGATGGATTTGAAGATTTTGCTAACAAACAAAGAGAATTAAATTCAATTAGTTTGATGAAAAAAGTATAGTAAGGGATTAGGTGAAATCGGTTTCCTAGAAGTTCTTTCTCTCATTGATTAGATCATCAAACAATAGCTTTATTTTCCTTTGAATTAATTTTATTTCAATTTGCAATTACAAACAATCTTAGTGACTATTCTAAATAAAGTCAAGGTTAGTTTGATTTCAGTACTTGTCAAAAGTGAGTTACCAATCTTTGAGGACGACATTCTGCTTGTCACTTTACTATAAAACTGCGATAATGTGCATTTACAGTTTTGCACTGATCAAGTTTCTAGCGTCGTTGCCGGGAATTGATTTCTTCTTATTTTTGCCAATATCGATACTAAACAATCTTGGTTTTAATTTAGAAATTCTTTTATTTTACATGTGTGTTTTCTTTGTTGGATGCGCCGTGCTAGATATATTGACATTACTCCCTTTGATCCGGAGATTGAAAGAACTCTTAGATAACTAAGAAAAAAGAAAGTACTAGCTATGGCTGACGACAAGTAGATGCAGAACCACGCACCTTGAAGGATTATGTACGGCCAGTTGTTAATGCCAATTACTCTGGTATAAGACATAAAACCATATATGCCAACCATTTTGAGCTCAAACCAGCCTTAATTAGCATGGTGCAACAAGCCCAAATCAGTGGATCGCCACTAGATGATCCCAGTATTCATTTGGCGATGTTTTTTTAGATTTGCGACACTATAAAGATTAATGGTGTTTCTAAAGACACCATTAGACTGAGATTATTTCCTTTTTCTTTGAGTGACAAGGCAAGAGGTTGGCTACAATCTTTACAACCGGAAAGTATCACTAGCTAGCAGGACATGGCTGAAAAGTTTCTTACTAAATTCTTTCCACCTGCAAAAACAGCCAAACTCAAGAATGAGATTGGTCAATTCAAGTAAAATGATTTTGAATCACTCTATGAAGCATGGGAAAGGTATAAAGACTTGATTCGACGCTTCCCTCAACACAGATTGTCAGACTGGTTGCAAGTTCAAATGTTCTCCCATGTTGATGTTGCTGTTAGTGGAATTTTGATGTCAAAGACACCTGAAGGTGCTATCTCTCTTTCAGATGAAATGACCTCAAACAACTATCAATACGTAAGAACTATTGTAATGCCCAAATGGAAGGCCTAAACCACATGACCTATACTCCAAAAGGACTAGTCAATGATATAATTGAGCCTCATTGGAACCTTATAAAGAGTTAAGAACTTCTCATTCCCAAACAATGTCGGATCTCATGCACCACCTACCCTTATCCTTATCATATGGGATACCACAATCTATCTTTTGTAAACCCATGTTTCCCTCACCCCCTTCACATTGGAGTTGAGCCTAAATTACTATCTTTCCCCTACCTTTCACTTTTGAGTATATGTCAGGGATGTTAATGTTGGTCTAAAAGTAAAAAGAAAAAGAAGACAAGGAAAGGAATGTACTGTGGTGGTTTATTATTGGTGTTGGAAGGGTCATTAAAATGGATTCCGTGATTACAACCAAAGGATTCAAGATACAAGAAGAAGAAGAAGAAGAAGAAAGAAAGAGGAAATTATGGGTGTTGAGTTGAGAAGGAAATATACAAGAAGTTGAGGGAGTTGTGCTTAATGTCTGATCTTGTGAAGATCTCTAGCATGTACTTGTAAGCCCATGTGAATCCTCTTATCCGTCCTCCTTTTTAAGTTGACCTTAGCCCCATTACAACCATTCTTATTGACCTTTTGATCTTAAGTGGGTTTGTGGAAGGAGTTGTTGAATTCTCAATAATTGACATTTCATTTGTGGAGATCCATGTCTTTTGTCATTTTGTCTATATACACTTCTCCCTCCTTTGCACAGGAGTGAGTAGCCTTTTCAGTTGGAGAGTATGAGAGAGGTGGAGTTAATGCTTTTGTCGGGGGTGTGCTCGAAGTTGTGTGTGTTTGGGGTTGGTAAGATGGCTATGGCTTAGCAAACACACATGAATTTTGAGAGATGTTTTGATAGGCAAACTTTGGTAGCACTACAAATCTCTTATGAATACGTTGTTTGATATGTCTAGATATTATTGCCTTATTTATGTGGAAGTTTTACATTTTGGGTTGGGTAATTTGTTTTTCCTGCTATCTTTGTCACTTGAATTGCTAGAGACTAACAATAAGCTGGTTGGAGGGTATGATGAGTGCACGAAAGTATACTCTGAACATTACTTCTACAGGTTTAATAGCTAGGTTATATGTGTTATTTGGGAAGTTTGATTATGTTTTTCCAACTTGAACTTTAATTCCATAGTGTCCAAATATTGATTCATTTTTAATGATTTTATGGCAGGAATGAACTTAAGAATGATTGGGCCCCAGATTGACATAAATAAGGAAGAAAAGCACAATCAAATGAAGACTTTTCTATATCCAAAGCCCAATAGATAGTCTTCAACTCAAGTGGGCCTGATCCAACTCAAAAAGAAAACCTAGAACATGAAGAGCCGAGTAAATGAGTTGAGAGATGGGTTTGACAAGAATCCCGATGTGGAAGCTTCTTTGAGCTCCCGTTAGTATTATTCTTATATCTCTCTCTTCAAATATCCGATTGAGGGGAATCAAGATGCGTTGGAAAGCTAACTCAATGTGATAAATTTGTCCCAAAAATAGTATTGTTATAATTTGAATGTTTACTAAGCAAACAGTGACTCACAATCTACTCTTGAAAATCTGGAGTATTACCTACGCGAGCTTTGTACGTGATTTTCTTTACTTAGGAGGATAGCTAGTGAAGAAAAGAAGGAATATAGGGTTTGGGGGAGGGCCATCTTTTAGAAAAGAATTCTTTCTTTTTTCGAATGGAGGGCTTATTCCTTGGTTAAGCTAGGGATGAACTTGCTTGAATGGTGATAATTTCAATTCTATTGGAGTCATGTAATAAACTTTTATGCTGATACAATTCTTATTTGTCATCTCTTATCAATAGACCTTTTCTTGTATTTGGATAATTTTTTAAACCGATTCTTTTCATAGATTCAGTCATGCTTTCGCTATAAAATTGTTAAGGTGCTTGATTATGTCCAAATCTGATTGTCAATCTTATTAGTGTGATTCTTTGCTACAATATTGCTATTCTGTATATTGTTGTCTTTGAATTTGAGTAAAATAGGATAGCAATATGTGGTTTCAAAAGAAGAAAATTATTTTCTAGAATTACACTTAAAACAAATGGTTGTAATGTTATATTTTCCGATTGGAGAGTCTGGTGCTATGATCTCTAATTGAGTATCCAATGAATCAATTATCAATGGATTTATCAAGTTCAAGTGAGGTATTTTCAATGCTTCGTTACCATTAACTCTGGTCACACCTTTTTAATATTAACTTTTGGGTCTTCAACTTATTTCTTGTAAAAAAACATTCATCTTACATTGTGGCTTTGATATTCTCTCTTAAACTTGTAGTTTTTTTTAGTGTTTCTACCATCTCCTTGTGGAATCAACACCCCAGTCTATATTGCGATAGCAACGTTATTCTTTCGGTGTAATCAGTTAGTCCCTTGACTACACAACCCTCGTGCAAACAAAATTCAAGTTGTTGGACTCGTCTCGAACAACAAATGGGTAATTCTCTTGCAACTTGGCTCTCGCACAAACAAAAGCTGAGTCGCTGGCCTTGTCGCTAACAACAAGCGAGTAAGTCACTTGATTACATGACCCTCGCACAAACAAGGGGAGTCTCTTGATTTGTCGTAAGCTATAGGTGGTGACAGTTCCTTGATTACTCGACCCTCAAGTACTAAGCCGAGTCCTTGACTCACTACGAACAATGGGTGGGTAAGGTCTCTTGACAACACAACCCTCACGTAGACAAAAGCTGAGTCACTGTAGATGCTGTGAACTACGGGCGAGAAAGTCTCTTGACTACACGACCCTCACGCAAACAACCCGAGTCCCTTGACTCGTTGCAAGCTATGGGAGGAGACAGTCCCTTGACTACCTAACGCTCGCATACCAAGTCGAGTCCTTTTAAAAGCCGAGAACTATGGGTGGTGATAGTCCCCTGACTGCCTATCCCACACTTATCAAGCCGAGTTCCTTAACTCACAATGAACTATAGACAGTGACAGTCCCTTGACTGCATCTAGTCGAGTCCCTTAACTAACCAAAACCTATTGGCGGTGATAGTCTCTTGACTGTTCATCCCTCGCGCAAAAACAAAGAGGCAATTACAAATACATAATCTTCATAATCAAGTGATTAACACATAACCACCGTGCAAGTGAACTCATATTCATTGCAATAAGGATCTCATTAAAAAAAAACTATTATAACCAATACAAGTTAAAGGTCCATAACTATGTCTGGAAAAGCATCGGGCATCAACTCTTTGCCCAAGGAGTTGGCAAATTGGAGCGCCTGATGGTTGGGCTTGAGGGAGATTAAATCAAATGCCCTCAGGTCAGGCCAAAGGTTCTCCAACAAGTGATCCCTCAGCCGGTCCAGGCTTTCTTTGTAGCCATAGCCCCAGGCCTAGTTAAGGACCATCTTCGTTGCCGACCTTTTAACAAAGAGATGGGTCAGGGCCTCCTGGGAGTCCACTTGCTTGGACCTTATGGCTTCAACTCGTAGGTCCTAAGAGGTCAACTCCTGCTGGGAAGTGGCCAACCCGGACTTCAAAGCTTCTATTTTCTGGTCCTAAGAACTCTTTCCATCCTTGATGGAGGCCAATTCAAACTTCAAAGCCTTAATTTGCCCATCCCAAGATTTGAGGTCCTTGGTCTTGCGCTTCCAAGATTCGATAAGGTCCATATATGTTCTCTCCAAATTATATGACCTCACATCCAACTCATGTTGTTTAACGAGCTTGTCTTTCTCGGCCTTGAGATCACTTCAAAACTTCCAGAGCTCCTCTAGTTGGACTTCCTAGCGAGCTAGTAGATCCCGCCCAATGTCCCATTCCTCCTCCAGAAGTTTGGCCTTGAGGTAGCAGTGAGCAACCTCTTCCTGGGACTTAGCCAATTCATCTTGGAGGAAGCCCCTCTCCTGGAAAAGGTTTGCAATCTTCTTCTTCTTGTACTAACAGCTAGAGTACACATGGATGAAAGCCTCAACAATATCATCCCTCTCTTTGTGTGCCTTTTGAACCTCCATCCAGGCTAGGATTGAGAGGGACCACAATGCCCGAACCTCCCCTCATCGTCCCTAATTAGGGTGACCAACTAACTGCCTTGGCCCGAGCTTCCTAAAAAAATGATAGAAAAGAAGGATGAAAAAGATTGTACAAAGTAAGAAGGAGAGCTAAAATTGAGAAACAGATAGAGAAACAGATGATCTTCCAGGGCAGAAGAGTTTCCTAAGTTTTTCGACATCTCGACTAACTGCCTTGGCCAGAGCTCTTTCGATACCAGGCCCAGTTCCCCAAGCACTACCCCTTCCAACTAGCGAGGACGACCCCAGGCCCTCCAGCTGCCAAAGTGGGTCGGTGAAAGACAGAGGAGGAGCCCAAGAAGAGGGATCCATTCCTCTGTTGGGAATTGGCTCAGACCGGCCCTTGGCCTCAACTTTCAGTCCCTAACATAATGCCCCCAAGGCGTCCCCTCTTGCCTCCATCTCTTGCACAAGAACCATTGTGGCATCCCCATCAGTCGCCATCTCCTGCTTTGGTACCTTCTTGGCATCCTTGTCGGCTGCCATTTCTTGCTCGGGCACCATCGTGGCACCCAATTCGGCCGCCATCTGCTACTTGTGTGCCGTTGTAGCAATGGATCCATCGCTTTCTCAATCTGAGATGTCGCGATGCCACCTTCGGCTTGTTGCTCGCTCAACACCAATGTTAGGAGGAACCCACGATACAGGCTCCCCCAAGACCATTGACGAGGTAACCTCAGGCTCAGATGACGTACTAAAGGGTAAGGAGGGTATAAAGAACCGATCCTCGCTAAGGTCAACCACGAAGGGATGGTCCTGAGACAACCCGGTTAGGGGATCAGGTCATGGATAATGGACACCCTCGCTGTCGTTGCCCAGAGACCTGGACACCGTAGGGTCAACAATTGTCCCAAAGGCAGTGGCAGACACCCTGGCATCATTGTATGGAGAAGCGGCCATTTCCAAGGCTACTTCGAACAGCTGAATTGGTTTACAATACCCCCTAGGAGCAGAGTTAAGTTAAGGAAGGCCAAAAATAAGGTTATCTCGAGCTCTTCCTCTTCAAGGCTAAGGTCCCTAGTCGATTCTCAGTCACCAGGCTGGGTGGAAGAAGGGGCCACTGACCATAATATAGCAGGATTCTGGCAAGACAAGAGAGACTCCTTACCCCCCATAGCTGGTAAAACGCCTTGAGTCGATTCCCCAGCTTACAAAGAAAATAGGAAGGAGAGGAGACCTCCTCAAGTTCGATACAACTACCAACGAACCCCGACAACACTCGAGGCGTCTCCGTCCTTGAAGCGAACTTTCTTTCCTTTGCCCTCAACCAAGGAAGCAATAGGTCTTTTCTGAGCACATGGGCCGCACTCACCCATCTACCACAAGGGATGTGGCCCGGGAGAACCAAACTGCATTAGACGTGATGGCATGGTACCCCGTATAGGAGACGGAAGACCTTGGCACAAGAAATGGGGCCCACCTCAATAGAAAGTATTAAATCCCAACTCCAGGTCAGAAATCGATTCTCATGTGCTCCTACAAACAAAAACTCTCTCTAAGAATTAGAAAACTAAATTAGGCATCGAGCCGGATGATCATTATGCGAAACACATTGTTAATAGTGTTCTTAGAGATTGCTTGTGACTTCAATCATTGATGAGCTAGAGTTCTAGTGGTTCGGACGAGGCCATTCGTTGTGTCATGTTGAATATGGATTTTTTGCGTGCAGAGATCATGTCGGTTTACAAAGTTTTGTAAGAGTTTAAACTGATTGTCATATAATAGATGTACAAGTAGTGACTGAGCACTACTTGAAGTAGTTTCTCTCATTTGAAGATTTCATAAAAAATCTTCTCTTCCTCAACATAATGACGGAATCAATGTACACATACAGAAGACTCAAACTACACTATCAAATAGTACTTTGGCAATGTGGAAGTTGATCGTCCCATGATCACAGTAAGCTGCATAATAAAAACTCTTTGCTATTGTGAGAAATGTTTGCTTTATATCAGAATGAATATCATCTTCGGAGTTGTGGAGTACCAATTGCACAAGTTCTTGCATCTCATATTCTATTTCTGGGGTTGTGACGTAATAATCAGCATATGAAGTAATATTAATGTGGCTGCAATTGTTGTCTACCTGCATGATTTAGAAAATCCACCCATGATCAGAAAATTAGGAACCTCCAAGAAATTAACATCTGAAAATGAAAGTGTAAAATCACCATTTGTTGAAAAAACTTGAGCTAAGGGGAATTGGTAAATTTAATTACTTGTATTATATTCTTAAGACAATTTTCAACACTTACATCGGCCTTACTAAATAGAAATGATCTTTTTCATCAGAAAATGCATTGGAATCATACATTGTCATCACCCAAATGGAAAGGTTTCAAAACAGAAAAAACATCAAAAAACAAAGACACAAGTTGGTAATGGCTTGCTTTTACAAACAACGTCCCATATGATATACTGTTTTTGGTCAGAAATATGCCAAAATGTTTATCATGCTTATAGAAAAAAGTGTCGTAACTGTTCTGCATATTGCATAAAATAAATGCCAAATGACAAATAATAGCTTAATAGAATAAATATTGAGCTAAGTAATATCTATCCTATATATCTAGATATTTGATCTTGTGCCTCTCTCTTCAAGAAAAATAACTTGTACAATCATAAAATGTAAAAATTCGGACAATCACTTTAAAAATAACGGAGCTCATGATCTAGGAGATTGCCTAACTTTTAGGCCCAAAATTAGCATTATTGATATTTTCTGAAAACAAACCTTGTCCTTTTGGTACGAGCTAAGTTTGTAGCAGACTTTGTTAATGAGGCCGGACAGTCTCTTATATTGAGGATGGGACAATAGCTCTTCTGAAAATGAATGGCCTGCAGTGACATTTATCATATGCGCGAGTAGCTCTGCCTCTCCTTTGTGCCTATCGCCGTCGCTATACCACTCATGCAGCCACTTCTCCCACTATATTTAATGGTACCACACACACAAAGAACAATGAATTTACTTAATGCGGCATGCTTTATAAGGCCACCAAATCAAACATATGTTGACGTAATTTGCTATAATTATGTGGTATTGGCTTCTTCCTGTTAAAATATGCACGAAAACAGCACGAGTATTAATGAATCAAAATGCATTTTATCCTAAAAACCATCCTTTCAAGTGAGAAAGATAAATAGTTCACTAGTTCATCTGTACTTTATATTTTGCTTTTATTTGTACGTATTATGATAATACTATTAGCTACCAATGTGGTTGCTTTCCAAGAAATTACTCACCGCTAGCCGTAAATGGTGGCCGATTTCTTGTCCGTCCTGAACAACTATTGCCTCCGATGAGAGATGCTTTAGGAATTCATGCAATATCCAGACGAGTGCCTCCCCATTCTTCTTTGTATTCGACTTCCTGCAACTAATATCACTTGAGTATATATGACTTCTCCATCCATGTTTTTTAGTTGTGTTTTTTTTCTTTAAATAACTTTTTAAGTAATTTATTATATCAGCCTAAAAGTTCTAAAAAAATCCACATCCAAGTATACTTTCAATGGGTCCAACCACTTTTTAATACTCTTATCAAATCCTCATTTAAACAAGATTTTAAAATTATTTATGAAACACTTTTATATTATTTATAAAAACTTCTTATATCCAGACAACACCTAATGATTGATTTCATAATCAAGGGTGGAGAATCTTGCAAAATGAAAGTACTTTGCTGCATAAAATATATAAAGCAAAATGCTTTCCAAAAGTCAGTTTTTTCGAGTCAAAGTTGGGCATAAACCCCTCATATGCTTGGAGAGGAATTTGGGAAGCAAAAAAGTTGTTACTCCAAGGTTGTAGATGAAGAGTACGTGATGGGAAATCAGTGAAGATCTGGATAGATGCATAGGTTCTTGGATATTAGGTTCTTATACAAAAGGAAATGAGTGGGATAGAGGTAGATAATAAGGAAGATACTGTGGATAATCATATTGATCGAGATGCCATGTGGTGGAAGGTTGGCAAAGTTAGAGCTCTATTCAATCCAATTATAGCTACTGATATGTTGAAAATAATCCTTTGTCCAACTCATAATGAAGATCAAGAAAAGAATGGCAATTTCAGTGTTTGAAGTGCTTATAGATTTTTTGGAGAACAATTTAGAGGCAACCATGGGGAAAGGCGCTCCAGAGTTCATAGCCAATCTTGGTTGTTGAAAGTCCTATAAACGATGAAAGTTCTTAATAAAATCAAGATATTTGCATGGCGAGCTTGTAGAAAAGGTCTAACTACACGATCTAATCTTAGGAAAAGGAATGTGGAGGTTGAAATTATGAGTGTTGGTTTGCAAGTCTTGTCTAGAAGATACTCAACATGCTTTAATCTTTTGCCCCTGCCATTCGAGAGTTGTGGAACAAATATATACCTGCAATGAAGCACATTGGAAGGGATATGAACTTAATGACAATTGTACTGCATGTGCTGGAGAGGGGCAATATAAATGACCTGACAACCCTTTTCCTAATAGCTTGGGGTTTTTGGTTTAGAAGAAACAAGATGCAAGCTAAAAGAACTCTTATTGATCTAATCAGTGTGATTGACTATGCATTATCTTTGCAGAAAACTCACAAGGATCTGACGTCCTTACCAACTAAAAAATCCAATAATGTTTGCTGCTAGAACCCACCCAACTGGCTACCTCAAACTAAATGTGGTTTGAATAATGGCCTTTGACACACATAAGGCTGGTGTAGGTGTGGTACTCAGAGATGAGAAATGAGACCTTGTGATGGATGCTAGCAAAGTAGAGAATGAAGTGCATGATTTAGAAACTATTGAACTTCTCGCTATGTTTCAAGGCTTACAACTGTGCGCTCATTTGTGATTCTCAAAACTAATTCTAGAAAATGACTGTTTGTTGATGGTTAAGGAGCTACAAGAAGATGTAGAATCCTTTTCAACTATTGGGAACTTTCTAAAAGAAACAAAGCGTCTGCTAGAACTATTTGCTAAGTATAAGATTCAACACATACATGTGCATCGTATAGGAAATGAGGCAGCTCATAGGCTAGCCCGTTATGCTTGGAATGTTGAGAAAATGGAAATGTGGTGGGCTGAAGCTCCAATGGTTGTTTCTCAAGCCATTTGGCTTGACACAAATAGTTAATTTGTAATGGTTGTTACAACCTTATTAATGAATATTTTGTTAGAAAAAAAAAAAAAATTAGCATCTCACTAAAGATCAAGTAGGGATTCCCATTTAGTGGTCCAATATTAATAACCAAGAGAATATTGACCCATCCAAAATGTTGACTGTTGGGGGTTTAGTTGATTTGTTTGTTTCCAAGAAACATAAGCTGGGTTTGGGATGGGACAATTGTTATCAAGAATGGTTTCAAATGGTACAGGGAGAGAGCCATCAACATAGCCTAAGAGAGTTTGACTTGAGAGAAGGGGTAGAATCTGACTACACCAAAGTAGGTAATTGGTAGAAGTGAGCTTAATAGACAGCATGTGTATCATAGTGTTGAAGGACAGAATAGAAGGAGAAGGAGTGGAGTATTAGGAAGCCATGACAAAATGGATGCTAATACTGCAGCGCTCTGAATACCATGAAAAGGTTTGACAAAATGATTGTCACAACCTTAAAAGAGTCGTGTATTCTTGCATTCCTATTATATTCAATTGTACAAAGCTTAGAAATATATATAAAGAGATTTACAGCTGATTTCTAGGCTATAAACTAGACACTACAGGTACAACTATTTATGCTATGATAGAAGCTATGATTGAGAATCATCAGTTAACTTTCCTTGTACGAGAGACTTAAAAGTTGTATCCTTATCACTATGTTTATTGTTTGGCAACCAAAACCGTGTTTGAAGTAAAGGGTAATTTTTTAATAAAAATTGTTTTGTTTCCCAAACATACAACACTTGTCGTGTAATTAATCCCTTTCTAATTCTTGAAAACACCAAAACTTAATAGGCTATCTTATCAATAATATTTTTTTAAAAAAATTAAAAAATGAGGAAAAAAAAAAATGGGTTAGACACGAATAGCCCTCCCATGGTGGTTGCAATGCACTATGGGGTAGCTAGCCTGGCAACCATGTAGTGGCCCAAATTGGGCCAAGCTCTTTATAGGGAATCTCATAGAGTGATATGAATAAGGCATTTCGCTCATTATAATAATAAAATATTATTATTTTTAATTTTTCTAATCTTTTATCTAGTCTTTAATGTATATCTCTATTTTCAAATAGCTTTTTATATTAGCTTTCATAATTTTCAAGAATTTATACATCAAAGTACATAAAATTTATCCAAAAATCATAAATTAATTTTATTGTCAAACAAAATCTCATAAAAATATGTAAAAAATCAATTTGAAATTTGTATTTAGTGTACAGAAAAATGTACTGCAAGTGACTACAAAATGTACTATACTTTGTGTGGCTGTGCAAGATTCAGAGGCAGAGAAGCAGATAAAAGAAGAGAAAGAAGAGAGGGCTAATTTTGCTTAGTGTCACTCGAGCTTTACAAGAGGAGAGAGGAGTCTAGGTCTGTGTCTAGGCTTTTAGTCTAGAGTTGTGGGAGGGGGGAGAGGGGTTTAGGTCTGGGTCCGTGGAAAAATGATAGATGCAAGGGACTTGGGGCAGGGATTGCGCACGAACGATCTACGTGAAAAGAGAAAATCTTGGCATCCGTCACTGTGCAGCATCAGCCGTTTGCACACCTAACGTGGCAAACATTCACGTTTGACCCCATCACACGGTTCCTTTCTCGTTCGAAATTCCTTCTAAAATTTTTTCCTTTCTCGTGCAAAACCCAGGTGCCTTCGTCTGTTCCCCACCTCAGAGGCTTTGTCTTCAACCTCACCCCATGCAAAACACCCCGACCCTAAGCATGTAGGCTTCGCCTTCAACCTCCTTTCCAGTTCAAAACCCAGGCGCCCTCATCTTCAAACCCCACCACAATTCTCCACCTGAAAAAGGAATTTTTTTTTCCCTTTCTAAAATCTCTCCAAACTGAGAGAATCGTTGTGGGTGAAAGATTAAGAGAGACAGATTTATCAAGAAGCTCCATATCTTTCTGCTAAATTGTTAATACCTTCCCGGCATGGATCTCAACTCACCACCTTGTTGCCTCTTCAGTTTCTTTTTACGCCTCTGCATCTGTATTGGATACGTTGTATGTTCATTGTGTTAGAATTTTTGAAGCTTGTGCATTCCAATTCTATATTTTTTGTTCATATGTGATGATAATTATGATAATTTGTTCATATTAGATCTGGGGTTTAGACGCGGATTTTCTTTGTAGTAGTTTTTAGATTATTTCGATCTTTTATTTTTGTTTGGTTGGTGAGAAATTTGAGGAATATAGAGAGAAAATTAGTTACATATTGTGGTCTTGATAAAGAACTACTAAAAGTCAACAGCCAAGCCCCATCTCCCAACCCCACTCTCCTTCTCCACCGTACCAGCCACTGAAACCATTACTAGTGGAGTGGCCCTCTATTTTAAGCCTCCGAAAACAGAGCAAGTATTTTCTTTTTTTTGCTCTGCACCTCCACAGCCTGTGACTCAAGTTGCCAGCCACTTGCCACCGTTCATCTTGCCTCAACCGTGAGAAGCTTCCCCGCGGACTTGCACCGACCACCATCACTGCAGCTCCTGATCTCCACCGTACCAGCCATCGAAAATTTATGGAGGCAGTGTTCTGTGTTTCTCCACCGAAACAGAGAAACGTACATACTCACATTGCCACCATTTGATCCGACTCTAGACCCACGACGGAGCAGTCGTGAATCACTAGTGTAACCAAAAGATGCCGGCGGTACACCCTAGGCTCATCGTTTCTCCTCACGATAAACTCTCACCGATCATGTTCCACGGTTTCTCTACGTCTCACGTCAAGGTACAAAAGAAGATAGGCGGGGGACGGGGAGGGAGGAGAGTTGGGCGTCAGCATTGTGCAGACGGAGAAACATAACTTTGTATCGCTGGATAGAGAGACGGCGTCTCTAGTGGCAGTGGTCAAAGGAAGGATGCGAGGGACGAGTTTTTCCGCGTAGGGACAAATTTGAATTGGGGAAGAAACAAAACTGTAAAACTAGCAAAACGCACCTTATGCATTTGAAAAAAAAAAACCAAAAGGGATTGCCATGTAGGGTGTGCAAAATTTCACACCGCTACAGTGGCTGATGTGCCAATCAAAACTCACGCGAAAATTGATACGGTGCTTTGTGGACGAACGAGACATTCAGATTCCTTCCTCCATCTCCCTCCTCCATTCTCCTCCATCTCTGAAGCTTCCCCAGACCCAATATGGGTTTTGGAATCCTAACCTCCACATCTCCCTCCTCCATTCTCATTGTCCTCCCTCTCCGAAGCGCAGCCAAGACCCAAGATGGGTTTCTGAACCCAGAACCCTAACCTCCGCCATTCCCTCCCTCCTCCCTGATGCGACCCGAGATGGGTTTATGAACATTGCTGGAAATACCCTCCTCCGTGTTGCTGGAAATACCCTCCTCCGTGTTGGGTACTCTCTCTCTCTTTCTCTCTCTAGATTTGATTCTGTTTTGTTCTCGTATTCTGACTGCTTGCATACTTATATTGGTGTTTTCCAATTCATTTTTGGATTGTTGAATTGTATCTGTATGGACATGAATCTCATGTTTTGCATTATCAAGCATGCTTTAATACTTCTCACTCATTGCTTTCAAGGCCAACTTCAGATCTTCTATCTGGGTCTCATAATTTGCATGCTCACCTTGACTGGATAATAGGAACCTCGTGCAAGGCTAAAGTTAAGCTTTCCATCACCTTCTTGCTCTTCTCTTCTTCATTCCTGGAATTTCCCAATTCATTAAAAGTTTATTTTTCTCCTCTAACAGGGTCTGAGCACTAGAAGCTGCAGCTTCTCATTGTTCAAAGCTTGGGCTTTCTCCTCCTTCACAGTGTCAAGCTCTGAATTTAGAGACTAGACCTTTTTGGCCATCTCAGAAGTTTCTTCCTTGGCCATGTCAAGATCCCCTATTTGTCTTCCAATTGTAATCTCCAGCAACCCCACCTTCTCTTATAGAGCAGCAATTTCAGATTCTGTATCATGCAATAAATTCTTATTTCCCTCTAGTTGTTTAATGACCGAATTCAGATTCTGGTGGAGGAGGTGAAGTGTTCATTGTTTCGGAAATGGTCTACAAAATGAAAGCTCACTGTTTCGAAAATGAGGGAGACAAACGTGAATGGCAGGGAATGAGGACGTTGACGAATGCCTCTCAATTTTTTTCTTTTCTTTTTTTTTTATTTCTTTAATTATAGTTGACGTGGCAATGAGACCTCATTCATGCGCAATACCTGCGCCAAGTTCCTTGCTTGTAAAAGAACTGGGGCCCGTGTGGCTATGCATGAGGAGAAAGAAAATAAGAGATGTGTGAGCAATGATAACTTTTTCATAAGATGGGTATTTTTTATGGGATGTAAGGGTCTTTTTCATAAAATGTGGGATGTGAAGTGATAAATAGTGACTGTTAAGAAGAATTTTTTTAACTTTATATATATATTTACTGTAACTTTATGCAAGATGCATTTGTTTTAACTCCTCTAAGCCTTTTAATCAGGGGTGTCCTTTAAAAAAAATTGTAAGGTTTTTCCTTTGGACTGATTAAGGAATCGATCAGCTTTTGTATAAGAAAGTAAAGCAATTAAATTATTGGTCTGATCTAGGGATTCGATTTTTTCTTCCCCAATTGTATCGGATAGACCGAATTTAATATATATAAGTTTTTAATAATTTTTTATATGATATTTTATAATTTTCTTAAGTAGTTATATAAATTAAAAGTAATTAATTATGTAATTTGTATAACTAATTATAAGTAATTATTTAATTATCATGTATCCTAATTATTTATAGTGCACATACTATTAATTATATTATTAACTTATTATATTTAATTAATTAAGTATATACTTAGTTAGACAATTTAGATTATATCATTCTCTTCATTATTAATTTATTGAAAAAATGACCTAGATAGAAACACCCCAATAAGACTGAATGGACTGAACCAAAGCGATCTGGTCCAGACTTTTGGTGGATCGAAAACCACTTGAACAAATATGGAAGCACGGCTTTTGAAGATGCAAGAACAATTGAGGAAGATGGGTGTAGCAATGGAGGCTCTCCAGTGAGAAAATGAGAGCCTTAGACGAAAAGATCCCGATTATGGCGAGGGAGTCGTGCCAAGCCACAACGAACAACCATATGAGGAGTCACATAATGCTAGTCGAGTGAATGCCAAGGAGGCAAAGAAGAAAAAGGTGCACGATGAGTTGCGCAGTCTCGTTGATAAATATGAGGAGATGGCCAAGAAGATGGGGTCGTCCTTTGACAATCAGCTACTCAACTGCACAGATTTACCCTATAGCATGGAGGTGCTGGCAATGCCGCTCCCCCCAAAATTTAATTTCCCATAGATAGAGCTGTACAACAAGTCCCGAGATCCAGTAGATCACCTAGAAAATTTTAAACCACACATAACCCTTCACTAATTTCCCAGAGAGATAGCATGTCGAGCTTTCCTGTTGACAATTAAAGTCGTGGCTAGAGGCTGGTTGAGAGCATTGCAGCTGGGGTTGATTGACAGTTTTGAACAATTGGCCAAGCAATTCCTAGCGCAATTTATAGCTAGTAGGAGGTGAAGACGACACGCAACATACCTCTTCACAATTGAGCAAAAGGAAGAAGAGAGCTTGAAGGCATACCTCACCCGGTTCAATAAGGAACGATTAACCACTGATGATGAAAATGAGAAAATTACACTGGAAGCCCTTCTAAGGGGCGTATGGTCTCGAATCCCATTTATGCTGGAGTGGAGATGAAGGAAGCAAGTAAGGACCCTTAGAGATTGAGCGAGAGAATAACCTCAGAGAAACATGGCAAAGCAACCATGACAAAAAGCGAGAAAGGCGAGTGCTCCCTCGTGAACATGTTTCGAGATTCATTCACAATATTTTGAATATACAATCAAAAAAAGCCCATCGGACCAAGGGGAGGTGACTAGGCGAGGAGAACGACATTTTTGCACCTACCATCAGTCGGATAGTCACTGGACAGAGGATTGCTACATGACGAAAAGAAAAGTCAAAGAGTTGCAAGGAAGCGAGAAGTTGGAGCAGCTAATTGGGGAACGTTTGAAACCCGTGAAACAAGTACCTGGGTGAAGGATGGAGCGAGATCAAAATGCCCGGCAAAGCAAGAGTCCTAAAAGGCGGTGACCAACAAGGAGGGTTGGAGGAGGGACCTCTGCATCCATCAGAAAAGTGTAAGTTCACAAGGCAAGATACGATGAAGTGTACGCGACAGACAAACCTTCCAAACAACCAAGTCGTAAGAACCCGGAGAGCATCCCCTTTGGATAGGAAGATTGCGGATGGGTCCTATATCCACATGGCAATGCAATGGTAGTAGATATGATAGTCACAAACTACACTACCAGAAGAATTTGATCGATAGTGGGAGGTCAGCATATATCCTCTTTTGGGATGCACTCGCCAAAATGGATATTGATCCTAGTAGACTGTGACCGTCTTCCACGCCATTGAAGGGATTCTCCTAAGATGCAGTACATCCCCTGGATGCAATAACCCTTCCAGTCACAGCCAGGAAAAAGGTACACACCACCACCACGATGACCGAGTTTCTAGTAGTCAGAGCCCCCTCATCCTACAATGCTATACTGGGGCACCCAACGTTGAACAACGTCAAAGTTGTCACCTCAACCTATCATCTAAAGATAAAGTTCCCGTCGGAGGTTGGAGTAGGAGTGGTCCGAGGTGAGCAAGCCCTAGCTCAAAAGTCTATGTACAAGAGCTCAGAACAGGGGGAGTGGATGTTCGTACATTAAAAAACCATATTCAGGTTGAGGTTCCTCCCCCATTGTCGGTCCTCAATCTTGACATGGAAACGTGGGCTGAAGAAAACTTGCAATAAGCATAGGCAAATGAGCCATTAGAGATAGTAACGTTGCACCTAGATTGACCGAAGGCTACACACGGATCGAGACTAAGCTGCAAACTTGGGATTCGAGAGGCACTGAAGTAGCTCCTGGTTGAACATAGAGCTGTGTTTGCATGGAGCCACGAGGATATGCCCGGAATAGACATTGCAATCATTTAGCATCGCCTCTGTGTTGACCCTGACAGTAAGAAGGTCCTCTAAAAGAAAAGATTGTTCACCAAGAAGAAGTACGCATCCATAGCCGAAGAAGTACGCGTCCATAGCCGAAGAAGTCGATCTAAATAAAGTATGAGTGGTTATCCAATGTCATACTAGTGAAGAAACCCAAGACAAGTAGAGGATGTGTGTGGACTTCACTGACCTAAATAAAGCCCACCCAAAGGACAGATTCCCCTGCCACACATTGACTTGATTGTTGACTCCCCAATAGGGCATTGCATGCTAAGTTTCATGGACACCTACTTGGGGTACAATCAAATTCAAATGAATGTGACTGGCGAAGAAAAGATCGAGGACTATACTACTATCAAGTTATGCTGTTTAGGCTAAAGAACGCCGGGGCAACATACCAAACCTTGTGAATCAAATGTTTAAAAAAAGATTGGGTGCAGTATAGAGGTGTACGTTGATGACCTATTGGTTAAAAGCAAGGAGTCATCCTAGCACTTGGAGGATTTGAGGGAAGACTTCACTGTACTATACCAATTTCTAGGTTTCATAATGTCTTAAAGAGGAATAAAGGTCAACACAGAGGAAATCAAAGCAATCATGGATATGAAGCCGCCTTGGAACATCGAAGAGACCCAGAGGCTGACTGGTAGAGTAGCAGCACTGAATATATTTGTGTCTAGATCCACAAATAAATGCTTACCATTTCTTAGGGTCTTGCACAAGGTACACCTTTGGAGCAACGACTACGATTAAGCATTTCAAGCACTAAAGCAATGCCTATTAAGCTCATCACTACTAAGCCAACCCGAGCAAGGGGACATGCTCTACGTATATTTGGTGGTATTGCCCCACACTGTTTCGACTGCCCTGTTCAAAGAAGAAGGGGCAGCTCAGAAGCCAATATACTACACAAGCCGTGCCCTATAGGGCGTAGAGTCGAGATACCCTCGAATGGAGATGATGTCCTTTGCGTTGGTAACAGCTGCCAGGCGGTCTTGATAGTATTTCCAAGCTCATCCAATCAAAGTCCTGGCAGAAACTCCTTTAAGGAAGACATTGCAGAAGCCAGATGAGTCTGGGCACCTAGTGAGCTCGTCAATTGAGCTGAGAGAGTTTGGCATCGATTATTTGCCAAGACACACAACGAAAGGATATGCCCCAACAGACCTTATCGCCAAGTTTTCTGACTTTCCAAAAGAAGTGGCGACCACACCAGTCAAGAAGCCGTGGCAGGTCTTCATTGATGGCTCATCCTGCCGAGCTGGCGGGTACGGATCCATATAATAAGCGACTCTAGGCAGGAACATCATTACATGCAAAACTCACTTTCAGAACCACCAACAACAAAGCCAAGTACGAAGCGTTGGTAGTAGGGCTCTCAATAGTAAAGGCACAATGAGCGGCCGAGGCCAAGGTAAGAGCGTATTCCCAAGTAGTCGTTAACCAAGTATTGGGAGTGTACACGATGAGAGGTGAAAAATTGAAGAAGTACTTACATCTGGTATGGGAGAAGGTTGATTGATTTCATCACTTCATCATCAAACAAATACCAGATGAGGATAATAGCATAGCAAACAAACTAGCGCAAACAACTCTGGGGATGGAGGAATCCGCCCTACCATGGGAAGTGGAAAGTATAGTTATGGAAGTCCCGACCGTGGGGACTGAGGTTGCCGAAGTGAGATCAAGAGAACCAGAGTGGGCTCAAGAGGTGGTTAACTACCTAAAAACTGGAGAGCTCCTAGCAGAAAAGGATGAGGCAAGGAAGATCAAAGGATAGGCCGCACGATTCACTCGGATCATTAGAATCCTTTATTAGCAAGGTTTCTCAACCCCCTTATCGAGGTGTGTCTCCATAGGAAGTCCAACACGTCCTAGTAGAGATACATAACGGAGTGTGTGGGAATCACTCTGGAGGGAAAGCTTTGGCGAGAAAGGTCATAGCGTGGGTTATTATTCACCCCATACCCTCAGGGACGTGAAAGAATTGTCAAAAAGTGCATGAAGTGCCAAGTATTCACTCCAATACCACACTGCTAGCCATAGGAGCTGACCTCCATAATGTCTCATTAGCCATTTGTGCAATGGGGAATTAACCTATTAGGGCCCATCCTACCAGGGAAATGAGGAGAAAGGTTTGTGATCATCACCACTTCACCAAGCGTGTAGAAGCAGAAAACCTGGCAAAAATTCTGGCGAAAAGCATCACCAAGTTCCTGTGGAAGACCATTATGCCGTTTTGGAATTCCCAGAGCATCATCTCGAACAATGGAAGGCAGTTTGAGTCAGAGCATTACCAGGAATGGTGTATGGAGCTAAGGATTCAATTCAAGTACTCATCTCCAAAGCACCCCCAAGCCAAGGAACAAGTAGAAGCGACCAACAAATCCTTGCACGGGATCCTAAAGAAGAAACTTACAATTAGAAAATGAGAATGGATAGAAGAACTCCAGGTGTTATGTAGGGGTACCGAACCATAGTAAAGACTCCGACAAGGGGGACCTCGTCGCCCTAACATACGGGAACAAAGTTGTGGCCCTCATAGAGATTGGGTTAACGAGATACTGTATCCAACATTTCAATCGAAGGTAGCACAACAGAGCATTGGAAGAGCACATTGACCTACTAGATGAAAAAGGGGATGAAGTTGAGGCCCAAACAAGCCTCAAGAAAAGAAGAACGAAGCGCTACTTCAACCGGAGAGCCAAACATAAAACCTTCAAGATAGGCGACTTGGTTTTAAGAGAAACCAGAGCAACCACGCAAAAAGAAGGAAAACTTGGCCTCCATTGGGAAGGACTATATGTCGTGATCACCAACAATCGACCAGGCTTAGACCGCTTAAAAGATAGTTAGGAAAATGAACTACCACATTCATGAAATGTTGAGCATCTAAAAAAATATTGTCCCTAAGTTTGTTTCATTTAAGTAGTCAAGAACAATGAAATAAGTTGATTGATTCCCTCTCATGCGTCTTCCAACATCATTGAGGTCAAGTCTTTAAACTTGCGGTGATGAAATGGTCACACAAATCCTCAAATTATGTGATCCTCGACCATCGAGGTTGGGTCCTTTGACTCGCTGTGATGATACAGGCACGCAAGTCCTCAAACTACGCAACCCTCAGCTACCGAGGTCTAGTCCTTAGACTCGCAGTGATGAAATGGATGTGCAAGTCCTCCGACTGCATGACCCTCGCCCACCAAGGTCGAGTCCTTAGACTTGCAATGATGAAACGGGCATGCAAGTCCTGAGACTGTGCGACCCTTGTCCACTGAGATCAAGTCCTTAGACTCACGATGACTAAATGGGCACCCAAGTCCTTAGACTACAAGATCCACGTTCACTGAGGTCGAGTGCTTAGACTTGCGGTGATGGGGCATGCAAGTTCTCAGACTGCACGATCCACGCTTACCGAGGTCTAGTCCTTAGACTCACTATGATAAAATGGTCGCAGAAGTCCTCAGATTGCACAACCCTCACCCACCGAGGCCAAGTCCTTTAACTCACGATTATGATACCGGTGCGCAAGTCCACCATGGTCAAATTTAGAGGCACAGAGCAACAATAACACACAAAACACAAGCATAAAATAGGACTACAAAAACATTATGGAAATCAATTATTTCAAATACAAACTGCTCAAGCAAAAATGCCAACCAAGAAAAAAATAGACGCATATATTCAAGCAGGATGAGCCAATAGAGCTAGAGGTGCTGGAGGAGTTATGGATTGGAACATGTAAAACATTAAGTGCCTCCCTAGAGTGTCAACGAATTTTCGGGAAGCACGGTCGGGCTTGAAAGACTCAAGGTTCAATGTCCTCAAGTCGATCTGAGGGTTCGCTAGTAGAAAGGCCCTCAACCTTTCCTGGCCAGCACCATAGCCATAACCGAAGTCCCTGTTGCAAATAGACTTGGCCACAAGAACTTGAGGGTAGAGCCGAATGATCTCCTCGCCATAAGTAGCCAGCTCAAACTCCAAGTGCTTAATTCACTAATTGCGAGCTTTAACCCTCCTATCGAGACACAACATAAAGTTCGTCAATTCGTTTTTCTCTTGTCTATCCACTCGCAATCCTTCTTCATCATCGAATGCTGACCAGAAAGTTCCTCCAACTCCCTCCAACTCCCTCTTCACCTCGTCGAGGTCAAGCCTCAGACGTCAATGGGCTTCATCAGCCTTCACCACAATCTCAGTTAATTCGTGGCAACGCCCTTTGGTCTCCTCCAACTCTTTCTCAAGGCGAAACAATCGTTCTTGTCTTAAAGCCCTTTCTTCTTGTAGCACCCTCAGTCCAAAGTGATCACAAGCAGCTTCCCCCTAGCCTGGTCGAGCTTGTCCCTGAGGTCGATTACATCTTCATGAAGATCGGCCAGGCCACCCTCTAGCGAGCATGAGTAGCCATTGGCCTGATCGAGGATCACCTCCAATTCAGCCTTTTCAAACTGTAGCTATGCGTCCTCCTTCCATGCCCAAAAGGCGAACATATGCCTAGACCAAACTTCATCCTCCAAGTCAGCTCAGCCATCGACGATCCAGGCAACTAGTTGACCCACACCTTACCAAAATCTCATACAGATATAAGAATCCAACTCCAAGAAAAAGTTAGGGCCAAAACATAAAAACGACCTATCGAGGGAAAAGAATTGTTCCTTCCTCAAACCTCCACATGTTCGAGGGCCAAGATGGACCAGGGCACGCCTCGCCCTAAGGAAGGGGAGACGAGCCACGGAAGGAACCTATAAGACAAGGGTTGGAGGAATCTACAAGCGGGGTTGAGGTACAACCCTTAAGGGCGCCTATTTCTTCCTTAGCAGTGGGCTGAGAAGAACCTATTGAAACCGGTCGGGATTGCCCCTCGTGATGGGAACCAAGGTGGGCCCAGTCTTAAAGATCATTTGCAAGTCAGATGGGCCAATTACAAGGTCAAGAGATAAGAAGATCAATGAGGCAATGTAAGGATAGGTGCAATCCACTTGATATAAGTCAAGCAAGAGCCCAACATTCAAGATGGGCAATGAAGATCTAATTTTGATTCATTTGATACAAGCTGTGGAAGACATGACTTAGACTATTTGGGCCTATTGTTATTGATGGCTTTTAATTTGTTAAAATATTTATTTTATTAGTTTAGAATAAGTGGACTTAAGGATGTTTGGCCCACATATATCTTATTTCTTATGAGTTAGGATTTTTGGGAAGATCTTGTATTTTGGCCAATGGCTTATTTGGAAAGTTACTTTTTAGGAACTAGGGTTTCAATAAGTACTGTAGCGCGGCACTGTTCATGCCGAATCACTGTAGCGTGGTACTGTTCATCTGGCAGAATTACTGTAGCACGACACTGTTCATACAAGGGCATTTTTGGAAGATAGGGCTTTGGCTAGAGTTTCAATTAGGTTTTGGTTTAAATACTCTTTGTAGCCTCATTTGAAGGGGTAGACAATATTAAATTTTCATTATGAGTTGAGTTTACTCCTCTTGTTCTTGATTGAACTTTTGAACTTATCAAAGGTAAATTACAACCTTTGTGGCGTTCCTCCTTGTAATTTGCATTCTTGAGATAGGTTCTTCAACGAGTCTAGATTTTAATATAATCTAGGTTCTTGAAACAAGTTCTCATTGGGTCTAGATTCTCCATCCATTGACTTGATTTTGTCTTTCTTGGGTGAGTTTTCAAATTGATTGTGGGTTCAAGGGATTCCATTTTCGCGGGTTCATATCACCTTGCCTTCCCCCTTGAAGCAGAACAGGTTCACCACATGCTTTTCCTCCCAAATAGAGAAGAAGAATACTGCTTCGTCTATGATAATGGGTGAAGAAGGTGACCCAGATCTCGACTAGCCAGAGAGCTTGCATCTTGGGAAGCATGAGAAAAGTCAAGAAGGTCGTGGGAGAAAGCTACATCAATGTCGGCATCCTACTCTTCGTAAACCAACTCATGGTCGGCTGGCGGGACCGATGGAAGGATAAAACTTGGCAAGCAGGAAGAGTCGAGTTTCCAGGAGGGAAACTCAAAGTCAAAGGTCATGGCCACGTCTGTAAGGACCTACCCCATCAAATCACCTGTACCATCCGAGTCAAGAGAATCTTGTCGGACTGGAGACTGATTTCCAACAGGGACCTGAGCCGATCTAGAATAATCATCCGATGAACAAAGAGGCTCCAAATCTGTTCCAGAACACGTTAGGTCCACATGAGGCTCAGGCTTAGGCACCGTTTCCCCTCCTTCCCTAGCGGGGTCTTGCTGGGTCCTTTCTTATCACTGGGAGTAGTTGATTCCCCCATATGGCGTAGACTGAAAAGTCTATCCTATCGCCCTCCTTAATAGGGAACTCTCATCCCCGGCCAGAAATTAAAAAAAAAAAAAAAA
>QEOT01002045.1:220564-253476 GCA_003123785.1 Pterocarya stenoptera
AAAAAAAAAAAAAAAAAAAAACTCTACCACTGTTTGGCATTGGAATGACGGCCTTCAAATCGCGTGAGACGATATCAAGGGCGAGAGAAAAAGCTATAAATGTTGCCTTCCAACACCATGCCTGCATGGGTAGTGAGGAACTCCCAAACAGTCAAATCGGGATACACCTCTCTAGCGGGGTCCAAGACCATTCTCCAAGCCACACAACAGCACATTAGAACTCTCCAAGTGTTGGAGTGGAGCTGAGCTAGTGCTAACTTCAAGAATTCGAGAACATCATGCACAAGCAGCCAAAAAGGGAGCCATAACCCATGAGATAAGGCACAGGTAGTGAAGGCCACCTGCTTAGCGAAGCCCTCAAAGTCAACAGCTCCTCCAGGAGGAAGCTCAAGAATCACTGAATCGGAGATTCCATACGAATCCCTCAACTTCTTAAGGTTGACTGTAGCGAGGACAAAAGACCAGTCAAAACCTTCGTAATAAGGCACGTCGCGAATAGAGGACTTTGGTGCCACTAAGGACCTCGTCGTGGAGGAGGGGGAGATCCACAAGAAGGAAGGCGAGAAACGTTTCAGCGAGCCATTGACACAAACAGGTGATACGCAAGGAGGAAAGTCAGGGCTTCGACAAAGAATGCAGACAACAAGGAAAATGAGCAAGCAGGATTGAAAAAGGCGACAAGAGGGAAGAGAAAGTCAATTTATAAAAGGAGACTCAACTGTTGAAGTACCCTAGGAAGAATACAAGCAGACGGACAACAAGTTCGCTATGAATAGATCCCATGATCTAGTGATATGACTAGGTTCAGACACAAAGCCCTTACACACCCCCATGGCACTAGAGACTGAACTGCCAATCAGAACCAATGATACAATGGACAAAAATCGTTCATAATTATTAAACTCCCGCCAAGTCAACATGACACGAATTTGTGGGGTAACTAGCGAGGCTTTCTTATCTTCACCATACGAGCCCAACAATACTGAGTAAGGTCCATACAAGAAGACCAATGAGTTGAAAGACCACGAGTGCACCATACGCATGCAGCCATAAAATTGTACCACCTAATAACATTAATATGATAAACGTCAATGATAGCTAGAGATATTCCCTCCTACGGAAACAATTAGATATTCGCCCACAATATGGTAACCCCTTCCTTCTTAAAACAAACCTCAGGAACTCGATAATTGAGTCTTCGAGATTTGGGAAAAAGATCAAACTGTTATTATCAACAATAATCTGCATCTATAAAAAGAGACAACACTAGTAATCCAAGGTAACCAGGCATATCAAGCCACCATATTTTCTTGTCATAGGTTAATGGTCGAGATCAGTTGGTGGTGAAATTCATCCAAAATAAATAACATTCATTTGGAATTTTCTGGCAAACAATTTTTATTCAGAACTGTCTAGAAATTTCAAATTTAAATTTACCTCCTGATAATGTAGTCTCGAGAATTGTTGTTTTTCGCGAATTCATTTAGAAAGGCTCTCCTCATTTCTTCCTTGTCAAAATAAGATGCGATTGTCTGGACCAAGGCTGTGGTTTTAACCCAAGCAAGTCGCTCCCTTGACCTTCCGAATCATAAATACTGGCTGCTGCCAAAAAATAAGCCAACAGAAGGGCTCGTTTGCTTAATCCGAACTTCCCAAGATTGCACTCTTCGTACCACCTATATATATGTGGATTAACCTCTCAATATATTAACAATGATTCAGTCAATTTCGATATTCTTAATTTAATATTTATTGATGTGACATCAATTATGAATTGACTGTAAAAGATAATTTATACTATTGATATTTCAAAAGACGAAGAATAAAGTTAGAGCCACTGCTGGTAGCTCTGCTGAAAGCTATCGTTGGTTTTAGTGTGTGTTTTTTGTGTATTTTTTTAATTTTTTTTATATAGATGTTTTTAACAATTTTAAATATTTTAAAAAAATAGAAAAAAATTCACAATATCATTAAAAAATATTTTCTTAATATTTTTTTATTTTACTTCGTGATTAAGGAAGTATTTTTAATGATTTTTTTTACTTCGTAATTAAGGAAGTATTTTTTAATATTATTATGATTTTTTTATATTTTTTAAAAATATTTAAAATTATTAAAAACATCTATATAAAAAAAATTAAAAAATATACATAAAAACAAATACTAGAGCCAGCGAGAGCTCCCAGCTATGGCTCTAGCACCACTCATAGATGAATAAGAAATACACGTCTCATTCCTTGTGCTTACTTTTGAATAGTATCCAATTCCATCAGATGTAATGCTTGGCAATCATTGTAGTCCAATTTTGCCAGTTCCAGATAGGTTTTATTACTGACAAAGGGCATCCTACAGAAGAAATCAATAAGAATCACGAGTATTGTACAGATTTTGAATTAATTAAATTTCTCAACTTGCATATAATATATGATGGTTTGAATATTAGATAATATCATTTGAAATCAAAATCTAAAAATACAAAAATAAGAATAAAAATAGAGTTAAAAATAGATAATATAATTTGAAAACCACAAAAAATTAATTTCTTTTAAAAAAATCCCCTAGTAGTGATGCCCTTCCCAAAAGCGGGTGGCCAATTACAAGCCGCCCTGCGTTGGTTTGCAGGTGGCCCGCTACCACCTCTTGTGATTTTTGGAACAATCGCGAGGTGGCAACAACCCAACCCTCGAGGGGTAGACCCTCTCCCTCTACCTCTAACCCTACCTCTATGTACGGCCACCTGTGACGCCCATTGCGCTTCCAAAGGTTCTTTGTATATTATTTTTAAATAAAACAATAAGCAAATTTTAGTTTTTATGGATTTTTAAATAATTTAAATTTATTTGCTTATTTTCTCATTTTTTAAATTAACTATTAAGATTTTTTTTTTTTTTTAATTTGAGCTGGATTTTCAAAAAATCTTATATCGAGAGAGAAATACCTGTAAAGGGTTTTGCCAATCCAGACGTCATCTTTGCCACCATACTGTTCTAAGTAGAATCTTGTCCCCACCCGAGGTAAGCTTGCATACCAAGGGAATTGCAGTGCGTACCCGACCTGTTTTATATCGCTATTATCATTAAGAGTGCGCTGGATCATCGACAGATATTGGCTTTTCATAGGTTTGAATCTTGGAAAAAACTATTCCTAAATTACTGTAGAAGATATATATGCACATAAATTAATGAACCCTAAAATATTTGTTGATCATTTCCCCGCATGGCGCATATATATATATATATATATATATGTTTCATGGACAATATTAAATTAATATTGTAAGTAGGGGTGTAACCGATTCGGTCTGATTTTTAACAAAATTTTAGACCGAACTGGTATGACCGATTTTTCATTTTTCAAAATCGATTACGCACCTGTTACCTTTCTAAACTAATACTTCCAATTTTACCGGTTTCCGATCAGGTCCGGTCCAGTTTTTCGATTTTTTTAAAATGTAAATTTGGCATTTGTATAATATTAAACTAATAGTATTAATATTAGACTATTAGTATAGCTATATATTAGTATATATTAGTATTAGTTATCAACTATATATTAGTATAGCTATATAATACACGATTAATTACACTTTCATTTTTTAAGATTAAAATTTTATTTTATAATAACATTATCTTAGATATAATTATATTAATAGCATATGATTAAACAAATTACAAATGTTCATATTTAAGATTAACATTTTATGTTATGATGAAATTATTTCATATATGATATATAATTATATTAATATATATAAAATATTTTGTATAATTTTTAATTTTATATAAAACTTATATATAAAATATTATTTTTTATATATATTTTATCAACCAGTCCGGTCCGGTCCGGTCTGGAAAATCTCAAAATCGGAACCGGACCGGTTCCAACTGGTTTATGAAATATAAGAACCAGTCCCAAACTGGATCAGTTCAAAATTGGTAAAACCGGTCAGGTCCGTTTCAAACTGATTTTTCAGTTTAAATTTACACTCCTAATTATAAGGCTTATTTTATGTATTATAAAGTAAGACCTACATTCTAGCCAAAAAACGTTTTGCCAAATCTTCCTTCATTCCACTCTTTATTATTTCTCTACTTATTAAGTCTTTCTTTACTTTTAGTGTTGTTATTATCTTTGACTCATTTCTTTTCAATTTTTCTTAACTAATCAATTATTTGTTGTTTCTCATGTGTTTTCAACTCTTTATTTGTAATGATTTTTAGAAAAAGAATTATTATCTCTTCAAACCATAATGTTTTCAAAATCAGTCCTGTTGTGATGATAATTAAATTTATAAAAAAAAAAAAAAAAACCATCTTCCCCCAAATGTTCAGATTTAAGAAAAATCTTGATCAACTTAATGGTGACATTTTTTTTAACCAGCTATAACACATATGAGTACCAGAAAAAGTGTGGACAATAGGAAGAAGACTTTGTTTTCGTTGGTCAAATAAAAAAAATGAGTTCCTCTTCAGAATGGCCCAACTGATTATAGGAGACAAACTGCCCACCAATAACAATTAGACATGTTGGAAAATGGAGAAATATACACTACACACACATGATTAAAACCCAAACAAATGAATTCGAAATCCCTCCCCTGCAAAAAGCCATTGCAAAATTATGACTCTCGCATGAGCAAGAGAGATACAAAATTAACATGAGACACTTGTGGAGAGACCAAGGGGTGGCAGAGGGATTGGGACCCTGGGAGGGAGCATTGACAAGAAGTACTACAGTACCGAGGAACCTACTAAAGAGTTTTGATGCTTGGAGCTAGATGGAACAAAAATTGGTAAGACTGAGATCAGCTTGGGCATGAGAGTGTTGGGACAAGGAGACGCTCCTCCACAAAAAAAGGTTATAGTTTTGAACCAGTCACCTCAAGATTTCACAGAAACACCAATCTTCTAGATTTTTTGATTTTTTTTCCTCGATGTAAAGTTTTCACAAACTCTCTCTCTCCCTCCCTCTCTCTCTTTTGTGGTGATTGTTATTTACTGTAATTTATGAAGTTGCCTCTGGGCGAGAGGGAGGGAGGGGTGAGGGATCTGATATGGGCGAGAGGCTTCCATGGGTGTTCTCTTTCTCATTCTCTCTCTGTTTTCATTTGTTTGGGTTTTAATCATGTTTGTGTTTGTGTAATGTATATTTCTCCATTTTCCAACATGTCTAATTGTTATTGGTGGGCTGTTTTTCTCCTATAATCAGTTGGGCTATTCTGAAGAGGAACTCAATTTGAGGAGCTAATACAATAGTTCTCAAATATGAAGATCTACCGTTCAAAAGTCAAATTGTTTCCAATAATAATAAGGGGCACTTGAAGAAATCTTAATGAACAAGAAGAAATGTTAAAGGATCCACTTCTTTATTTCTAGTAGCCTTTTGACTATCAAGCAGCCAAGTAATTAATTCTTGCCATTTTGTTAATGAATATTAAATAAGCATAAATTTATGAAATCAGACGGATCGACGGATCATATATATATATATACCTCGCTAGATAAGTCCTTCATAATGATCCATTTGTCAAAGAGCTGATTAGCAGCTTGTCTTTCTCTCAAGAAGTTGGATGAGAATTGCTTTGCATCCTCAAGGATCTTCTCTCCTGGAAATAGCACCTGAGATGCCCTGTATAGGTTAAACATTCCTGTCACTGCCTGTGTAGACTGCCTGCCAAAGCAGCAGAACTCCCCACCTTTCTCAAAATGCCGGAACACATCTGTCATGATGATCATGTCAAAAAAAAGTAATTAATTTAGAGTTTTTTCCTTAAGTGTGGTGTAGGACTATTGAGTATAATTTTTTATTAGAAAAATGGTAGTATGACTCCCAAACGTGTCCACCAAATGTGCACATTCATGTGTTTTATTTTATTTTTTAATTTTTTTAATCGTTAAAGAAGTGACTATTAATAAATTTATATTATTTTTTTATTTTTCTTAGTGGTGAAGGAATTTTAAAAAAACAGAAAAAGATTCATTTGCACTGTTGTGCATATTTAGAATGCACATTTAGTGCGCACCCTAGCATTGTCCTTTTCATTAATTTATATAGAAAATACCAATCATATCGATCGCTATGTATAATGAAAAATGTTAAATATATTTTAAAAAAACTTACAAAAAATTTATTTATCCACGTATCAATTATTTATATGTTGAAAATCATAAATTTTGAATTTTAAAAAATAACTAATAAAATAAGTCTTATAAGTAAAACTATAAATACATGTAGCACTATCATATATAATGTACGTCTAATTACAGGATGTGAGCGGCGAAATACCAGCGGAAACCTCGTGGCCATGCAACCTAAGTAACCTGAATCCCATGGCCGAGTCATCAATATCATAAACATTTGAATTTCTCGCCCAACATAACCCTTTTTGTGTCCAATATCTGAAAATTTGAAAATTAATAGATATTTTTTTATCTGAATTGATACCTAATTATAAAATACTCATGTAGTGGCATGGGTCAAATTATATAAATATATATATATATATATATATTTATACCTGGAAACATAATTTATACATTCCTTGATCTCTGGCTGAAAGTATCTGGAAATTCCTAGCCGCTGCAGCCGATCCACTGCCCAAATGTGTTCAAACAAGTCCACTGGATACACGCCGGGGACTAAAGGCAGAATGAAGCTTAGAACAACCGAAAAGCAGTAGCGTATTCAATCAGAAAAAATAAAAAATAAAAATAAAAATAATAAAAAATAAAAAATTTAATCTATTGTAACAAGAGAGACAATTGAAGAAATTTCTATATCAATATCTAAGGATGAAAAATGTTTTAGTTACAAAGAAATTTCATAAAAGTAAACTCATAAATTGACTTGACTTTGTGTAATACGTTAAATTCTAAAATTACTTTCGTAGTAGATCTATCATATCATGTGAAACCATGTCATTTATAAGTTTACTTTTATTAATTGTTGAAAAGACACAGCTTTTACCTCCACCATTAAACCTCTGGACCACCCTTTTTAAGTAGTTCAAACAATTTTGGTCTTTGGTCTGCATGACTGCAAAGGCAGTGGAGGAAGGAGAGAACAAGAAGGACCCATCTTGGCACTTTAGTTTAAGAAGCTTTTCCCAGTCTAGGTCTGGCATCCCTTCCAAGCTATAGAGCAGAGTTGTGGGCACTTTGTGCAAGATGTCCCTTGGTATCCTATCGCAAAAGACAATAATCAGGAATGTCGAACTTCTCCGAATTTTTGGGTGAAGTTTGGGCAATGAACTGAATCTACCTTTCGAGCTTTACATTTCTCTTTGCATATATATCTTGAAAGACAGGAGAATCGTAAGGTACTTCAATGTTTAAACTTCGAGCAATTTCCACAAGCGAAGGAAAAGCAACTTCAAAGCCAATTGGCACGTGCTCATCATTCTCGGATTCAAGCTTTGACATATTTTCATTCAAAAATGAAATTCCTATTACAATGGCAACCCCACGTTATAATATATATATATAGGGGTATACTTGAGAAAAAAAAAAATATATATATATATATAGGGGTGTAAATCAGTCCGGTCCGAGAATGATGGACCGCAGACCGGACAAAAAGATCACCTTAGTAGACCGGACCGTTAGCTATTGGTCCGGTCGGTCCATATCGATCCAGGCCAATTTCAAATGGAGGCCCAACCATACAAAAAAACTCCATCATTCTTGAAGTATGCAGAAAAATCTCGCAATGTGTATTTTCGGCCTATTAGTATTAAAAAAAAAAAAAGAAAAAAAAAAGAAGCCTACAATGTTATAATTTTTAATGATACAACTATTTAACTTTATTTACACATTTTTTACTTAAAAATAGCTTAAAAGAAGTTGTTCAAATTATCAAAATTGATAATTATATATTAGTTAATTAATAATTATATATTTAACATTTTATATTGTCAATAGTCATAAGTTGAATAAAAATTCATAATTCACTTATATAACTACTATATAAAATAATATATATTTTATAAAAGAAAATATTTAAAAATATATATTTGTAATTCTGCCGGTCCTGTCCAGGGTGAAAAAATTCCACCCCGGGATTGAACCGAAACCCATTTGATCCCACAAATGGAGGACCGAAATTGACCAAACAAGTTTTCAGTCCGGTTTGGTTCAGAGAATTTTACACCCCTATATATATACTCTACAATAAAAGAGATTATAGTCTCATGAACAGTAGAGTTCACATTATCCCATCTAGGCAATGACGTTTTTGCCCTCATTTGTACAATTACATTTTTTGTTTTTCTAATTCATCATTAAAAATACAATTAAATTTTATATTATTCTAATCGTTCCCACATACCACACACCACATTTTTTTATTTTTTTATTTTTTTTTCTCTTATCAAATGTGTGGTGTATAAATAATGACTAGAAAAATTCAATTAGTTTAAGAAGAAAAAAACCAAAAATAAATTAAAATAAATAAAAATAAAGTGGTGTGTGGTGTTTGGGGATTATGAGTAGAATTTTTCTTGCACAATTACGTTTTTTTCCTCTAATTCATCATTAAAAATATCATTAAATTTTCTGTTATTCTAATATTAGTTAGAATAAAATAATAATAATAATGAACTTAAAAATAATCTAAATTAAATATTTTGGTTTATTGAACTTTTGTGGAACAAATTAACAGCTTAGGATTTTTTTTATATTTCTTCTTAGATTTAAAAATATATAATAGTATTTTTCGTATATAAAATTATTTGAAAAAACTTTACAATTATAGTCATATTATTTTTCATAATAATTCATAAAAGCAAATCATAGTTATTGGACTAATAATATTTTCATTTTAAAAAATTCAATTAATATTTTTAGATTCCAATTTATGCATTAGTTTATAATTGGTCTTTTATTTATCATATTCAGTATTTTATTTTTATGGTAACAAAAATATTATTTTAGTAAGAACATGTTTTATTTTCTAAGATCCATATTGCAATTCCAAATTTGAAAATATTAATAATATTATATTTAAGTTCAAAAGTAAAAATATTTTCTTTAAATTTAAAGAATAAAATTTTTATTGCCATAGGATATCGTTTAAACACAATAATAGTTGTCTTCATATTATTTATCTTAATAATGAATCATATTGAATAATACTTTTTAAACTAATATTATTTTGAATTGAAGAAAAAAGAATTATACTTTTTTAAATTTGAAATGAATAGTCTATTTTTACATTTATCGTTCCAATAATAATTATATCCAATAGTACTTTTCTGAAACAATTAAAAAATAATATTATTTATTTTTCATTTATAAGAAAAACATTATTATTATTATTTATATGTCTGATTGGTCATATAACGAGTGGAGCAATACATCTTCTATTCTGATTTCAATAAAATTATGAGTTCTAAACATTTGATTTGCTATGTATTCAATAATTTTACATTTTCTGTTTCTTGCATTTTTTCAAATATAATTATAATCATCTGGAAAATTTATTGAATAGATATATTTGTTGTTCTAATTTATATGTATCTTAAAATTCATATTTTCCATATAAAAAATACAGTAGCATTTTTTACAAGGAATGTGTGCCTTGCACATAAGCTCTTACTTAGTATTTATATATAAATATATATAATAAATAATAAAATCAATATTTTTTTATCAATTTGAACTTTTGAGATAGATGATGATTTCATGTGATATCGAAGCAGAATCTAATATTTGAAACTTGAATCTATACTTTATTTTATTTAATTAAATATTTCACGTGTTGAACATCTCATTTTATTTCACAAAAGGACAAAAAAAAATTATAATTAATACCTTTTTGGTACTTTTCAGGAAGAATATTCCATGATTTTAAGGCAATAACGCAGGCTAAAGTGTTGAGTATCCGATCATAAGCGAGGAAGATTTCACCATCGCCCCATGAACCATCGGGAAGCTGATTGTTGGCAATCCAGCGAAGGGTAGATGGGAACTGAGGAAGACCACTTCCATTGACATCTTGTACAAGAGCAACCCAGGCTGTGTCATAAGCCGAAATGCTGATTTCTCCATCATTCATCGACGACAACATCCTTTTGATGGAGTCCACGCGTTCCTGTACGTACACGTATATGATTTGATCAATGAACGTACAAATCTCACCTGCGTACTTACTTTATAAAAAAATTAGATCCAACATAAAATAATAATAATAATAATAAAAAGTCTATTCCTTTTTAGTGGCACTCAATTTTTTACTAAAATAAATAATAAAATATATACCTGGCTTAAATTTTTTGGATAAATGGTGAACATTTCACACAATTTATACAAGTTTGAAAATTTACTTTTTTATGGTGGGAAATTTACTTTTTTATTGTGGGATAAATAAAAAAGTTAAAAGTAATAAGTATGGTTGAAAAAAAATAAATAAATAATTGTTCAAATCACCTTGCGATCATCTGCTACCCAATCCGAGTGATCCTCTACAACCTCACGCCACTTTATGACCGGCAGATCATCATGTTGAAACCCATCTGAGTTTTGGAGACATTATAATTGGTTTAATTATATAAATGCATTTCATATAAATAGAAGAGAAATACTATAGTCACATGATTTTACAAAATCAAATTCACAAATGATATAACTTGATATGATACATCAAATTGAAAATTTATTTTTATTATAAAGTAGATCTAACTTATAACAAGAAATTTTGTTAATTTATAAATTTATTTTTATGAAATTTCTTTAGAGCTGTAGCACTTCTCTAAACGTAAGACCTGCTGGAGTCTCAAAAGAAATTATTTTTTTAGTCCACCTAAACTTAGTATTCTCGAAAAATTATATTCAATAATCTTACGCTACACACTTATTCTACAACAGCTGTGTGCATGGTATAGATTGATCATTCTAGTACGGCGCCCCTTGCTCGTATATACCTTGACCAGTCCCGGACATAGGGCAGCATCTCAAGGGAGAGTTTGGTCGCTTGTGATCTTTAGCCCCCAATGACCAGACACCTACAAAATACGATAGCGATGCAGATAATAGTAGCAGGTATATTAATATACAGCTACAAATGTAGTCCTCTTGATAAGTGAATGCTATTATTTGGAATTACTTTCTTATGAGAAGTGCTACGGGTATAAAAAGAATTCTACAAACTTAAATAAAAAAATCGACATGATTTAATTCATATAAAATGAATTTTATGTATTAGTCACTATTTACTTTTACTCTCTACATCTTTAAGTTTTTTTTTCATAAGATCAGATTATTTTTCATAGAGTGTGAAATGTAGAATAGTGAATTGTAACTAATAAGAAAAATTTTTCTTTATATAATACCTTAGATTTACTTTAAATAAGAGTAATCATCAAATAATCATGAAAGACTTGAGCAGGGTATTCATCAAATAATCTTACATGGGTATGGAAGCAACGCTCAAAAACAAGTAAAAATTATAAACTTTATATGATTTGCGAAGGTGAAGAACTTACACTCGAAGGACAAGCAAGATCGTGGTAGGATGCAGGAAATTGCAATAGGAGAGAGATGGAAAAGGTTTGAATGCGAGGACATGATGTTCAGGCATACCAGCTGTGGAAAGGAAGGTTTAGCGTAAGTGGGAGCATTTAAGAGGAGACTAGGAAAGGAATAAGTGGACGGAAATGAGTTCCCAAGATATTGATCTTGGGAAAGTTACAGACAAAGCCAGGAAAAAAGGGCAAACGTCTTTGTCAGAAAAGACTCTTATAACTACCACAATTATTCAAAACTAATCTCGATATGATTTTATGTGATTTATTATATATATTTTATAATTAAAATAATTTTACAATATCACGAATCATATAAAATCGTATAATTTATAAATATTTCTCTTATGAAAATAATTGCCAAAATTGGTAATTGCCAGAAATTCTTTAAAAAGTTTTGTCAAAATCTGCTGCCACGTAATTTTGAATGGTAATTGCCAGAATCGGTAATTGCCAGAAATACCGACGAAAGTCCCTAACCATTCGAAGAGGACAACATATTATATGGAAAATGCTAGAGCCCCCGCTGGGGGCTCCCGCTCGGAGCTCCCGCTGGGGCTCTAGTGTGTTTTTATATGTGTTTTTTTAATTCTTTTTTTATATAGATGTTTTTAATGATTTTAAAAATTTTTAAAAATAAAATAAAAAATATAATATTATTAAAAAATACTTTCTTAATTATGAAGTAAACTAAAAAATTATAATTTTTTATTTTACTTCGTGATTAAGGAATTATTTTTTAATAATTTTTTTATAATGATATTTTAAATTTAAGAGGAAAAAGTTGGAGCCCCACTGAGAATTTAGAACATCATTAAAAAACACTTTCTTAATCAGAAAGTAAAAAAAAAATTATTAAAAAATATTTTTTATTTTACTTCGTGATTAAGGAAATTTTTTTTAATAATTTTTTTTTTACTTTCTGATTAAAAAAATATTTTTTAATGATATTCTAAATTTATTTTATTTTTAAAAAATATTAAAAAATATTAAAAAATCTATATAAAAAATAATTTTTAAAAAAACACATAAAAAAAAAACACTACACCCCAGCGGGAGCTCCCAGCGGGAGCCCCCAGCGGGGGCTGTAGCACTGCCCTATTCTTAGGTGGAAAGTTATAGTGAAAGTGCGGAAAAATGGGCAAACATTTTTGTCAAAATGATTGCCAGAATTGGTCGTGGACAGAAATTCTTGAAAAAGTTCTCAAAATCTGCTGCCACATAATTTTAACGTCTTACGTCATAATGACACACTACAACTAAAGAAACAAAAGGCTTTTTTAGACGAATTTTTTTGGGACCAATTAAAATTCATCTCACAAAATAATTTTAAGGGTGAAATTTAAATTTAATTCGTCTCTACCCACTGACAAAAGTTGCTAAGCATTCGAACAAGAAATATTACGAATGAGATATTTAGGGATGAATAATTTCATCCTCAATAAAATGTTCATTCGAACATGTACTAAGCTGTTCGCTCAAAAAATAAATAACCAATCGAATGAATATCAGTTACATTCGATTGGAAAATTGTTAGGGTAGGTTATTAAAGTTAGCAAGAAATTGACTTACCATTCAAACAATTTTATTTACAACTTTTATGTATGAGCGAAATTCTATAAGCAAAATAAATAGATCGAACTTAAATATTGATCATCATGCAGGCTCAAAATCTTTCCATCATCTCTTTAAAAATTGATAATGTTATTTTATATATTTAATTGTTCAAGTTTGTCTTTTGTCATATTTTAATGACTTTATTTCTATAAAATATGTCTTGTATTAAAAGTAAAATACCTAATTACGATCTAACAAAATTATATGATACATCATATACTAATCATAATGGAGAATGGACTCATCCTGACGCCTAACTCATGGAGAATACATCATATAACATTATGTAAGTAATATTATCTTTTTTAATTAAACATATTTGAATAATTATGGCAATATTAATTCTTTTTCTTATGTATAGGAAAAAATGGTTGCACTATGTATTAAATTTGATTCTAATCAAAATTCCTAAACAAGTAATGTTGACATTTTTATAAAAGTTCAGGGTCTACCACGTTTAGGATATTTGAGGGGTTTGAATCATTGTGTCAAGTCTTCTAGTTTTCCCTCATCGTCCAACAATGCCTCCAACACCTCTAGATCATTAGAGATAGCAAGGTATGACATCGAGGAAATGACGACAAGATAGCATGAGTTAGAAGCTCAAATGGCGTAACAAGCAGACATGTATATGCTATTGAAACAACAAGAACATCAACAAGAGGAGTTCATGAGAGAAATGCAACTCCAAATACAAATGTTTATGCAACAATTCAGGCCTCCTTGCAACTGACTTACATTATACAGAATTTACAACTCTTTATGTATCATGAACACTACTGTTTTATTTATTTAGTTCGTACTTATGAGACTACTTTTATGTTTATTTAAAAAAATGTAATGTATTTTTTAAGATATCATGTATGTGCCTTTAGTTTTTCATTATTGGGTAAAATCAAATTCCTACTGTTCGAATGACCAACAACCTTTCGAACATAGTTAGTCAAACTATTCAAACGATCACAAAGAACATTCGAATGTAATCCATAATTGGCGTTTGAACGTCAATCGGATACCGTTCGAATGTAATAAAGGTTCGAATGCTTTCTGACGACATCAAACATTACATCTACTTTCGAAGACAATATTCCATGTTTGAACGTCATCTCCTAGTAAATCATTCAAATGTATCTTAATCCAATCAAATATCCAACGTAATATGTTCGAACATAGTTGTATTTCGACCACTAAATTTAACGTTCGAACGTTTTTTCATGTCAATGCATTTGAATGAATTTATTTCAATCAACCACTCAACCCAATGCGTTTGACCAAACTTCACAGTCGAATGTAATGATTTTATCGGTTGACCGTATATCTAGGATGAAATTTAATCGTCCAAAAAAAATTTTCGTTGGCATGCTATCGAACGGTTTTGTTCAATTTCATCTCAAAAAATATTTTTTGGAATAAAATTTAAATTTTCGTTCCAAAAGACCTTTTGGGATAATGATATTGGGACGACCTTAGGACGATTTTTTTTTTTTTTTTTTTTTTGTCTCAGAAAGAGTTTTGGGACAATATCGTAGATTTTTGGGATGAAAATTTTCGTCTCAAAAACCCTCTGCTGTAGTAGTGGCATCTAAAAAAAAAAATAAATCCTTTTGTCTCTTTTGATTATGTATAACTTGGAAGGAGAAAATTGGAGACATATATAGCGCTAAAACTGTTTGCCCAATCCAACCCGACTTTTCTCATCCAACCGGGTATTACCTGATAACCAAAACATAAGTTCAATATTGTAATTGTTTCAGTACTAACTTGATGACTTGAAAAGTATGTTTGTCCTTGGATAGCAGTGTGTTTAGAGAAACATATTCACTAAGTTATTGGCCACTAGTGTAAAAACTTTGATTTGACTCTTGACTGGTGATACATTTTATTTTAAGTGGTGTTCATTCAATTTTACTGATATTGGCAATGACTTGGGCTGGATGAATGAACCCCTCAATATACACTGCCAAAAAGTGTTGCAGCCTAGGATTTATCTACAGCAGTATTGTTTAGTTTGAAAAAGTTTGAAGTTGTATGGAACAGATAGATAAGTTCCTTGACTGAGTTGTTTTGTTGCATCTGGAAATATTGGGCAGTATTATTACTATTATAATATGAAATGAAGTTTAAGTGATTTGCATCTTGAAATATGTTCTATGGCCTTCCTTTGTGCTTTTCTTTTGCTGTGTCTTGGAACCTAATCTTTGTCATCAGTTGAAAAAGAGTACACTAAAACAGGTGTTTCTCTTAAATGTCATGAAGTTTTAGGTCAGACTGGAAGCCTCAAATTCGGGTTGGGTCGTTTGGGTGAATTATCTTGGATCAATTGGAGACTTAGGCTTGGTTTCGATGCCAAAATCAGCTTAATTCAGTTTAAATTTGAACCCAGCCAGCCATCTAAATGCGCGTCTGAACTCAGTTCTCATCCAAAAAAACACTCGACTTGATTTACTGTAGCTAGACACAATATTCAACTTTATTTGCAAAGATTCCTCCTCCTCTGACATTAGCTTTATTTATCCAACAGATCCGTTATAACTTCTCTCTCTCTTTCTCTCTCTCTCTCTCTCGCCCCGTCCTTCTTCTTCCTCAACTCCCATCTTCCAGAACATAACAGGTTTTCTTGTGGAAACGGATAAAAAAAAATTAAAAAAAATAATATGAAAAACAACTGCTTCAAAGAAATCTTCTTGTCAATACTATGAAAATGACAAAAGAAACTGATGGTAACTTTTCTAGATTTATGTTTTGATTTTTCGTTGGTTGTATTGTCCCGTTCCATTCATCTTTTTTTTCCTTTGTTTTATTTGGTGCCAGAACACATCCTGACAATTTCGGCAATATCCTAGTCGGGTGAACAATAGGTGGGATCCATTTCTTTTATAACTTCTCATAAATATATCAAAACGTATTTTAACATCCAAACATAATATAAACTCATTTTAAGTGGACCCCATCAAACTCATTCAACAATCTTAACTCATTATTATTCATAAAAAACTCAACTCAATTCAGCATCCAAACGCAGCCCACTTGATTTGGATATACAAAACCATCTTATCTATCATCTTATCTCATCATTATAACTTTTTCAATCTCCCACACAAAATATAATGAATAATTCAAATTTTTTAAATTTTAAAATAAAATTTATATTAAAAAATAATATTTTAATAATATTTTATTCAATTTTTAACAAAACGTCTCATCTCATCTCATCTGAATTATCAAACGAGACAGGGCAAAATGTTTCTTCTTATCCTACTTTTGGTATTATTGTTTATTTTTAGAAAACAATCAATATTTACTAGATCTGTGGTGTTTTTATTTGCACATGTAAGATTGTTTTATTTTGTTTTGTTTGCACAAGTAAATAGTCCATTAATCAAGTAATGGACTATTCCCAAAAATACTTCAAAAGCCCAAAAGAAGTTGTATGTTATTTTTCAATATTTTACTACGGGCTGGTTCAGCCCAAACTAATATGAGCTTTATACGGATCGTTCACCACTTGAGGCTTAAAAAGGAGCCCAAACAAAGATAGAGATTAAAGGAACCCAAAAAGTTGTTTCCCAAGGCAGGCCCAAACCAAGGATTTGTTCTATTTTAATGGAGTCGGAATGGGGCATGCCTAGTTCATAGTATCTATAAAAATAAGTGAAAAACAAAACAAACCATTAAAACGATTAAATAGAAGAGACAAGAGTGAGGAGAGATATAGCTGGGGTTGTGGTGCGAGACTCATGCACTAACAAAAACAGGCTGTGTACTGTGTAGATTTGGGCAGATTAGAGGCAGAGTAGTGGCCATGGGAGTTCGTGAGGATTGGAAGACAATAGATATAGTTCGGTTTGAATTCAAAGTTGATCTCAGCTTATATCATCTAATTATTGTAATTTTTTAAATTTTTACATAAAATATAATAAAAAATTTAACTTTTTTAAAATTCTAAACAATAATAATATTAATAAATAATATTTTAAAAATACTTTATTCAACTTTTATCTTAATCCATCTTATCTCAACTAATACGAATGATAAGTATAAATAATTGGCAATGAGGAGGAGCTTGAGAATAATGAATCGGTGATGGAGAGAGAAAGGGGGAGGATGGATTCGCTTGGGCAGACACATGAAGGATAATTTCTCAATTTTTTTTATAAAAACGTATTAAGTTAAAAATAAAAATAAAATGAGAGAGAGAGAGAGAGATTGAAGAGAGATAATGAAGCCTTATAATTTTATAAGAGGGATAATGGTATAGTACTATAGATTAGGAGGTATATATCATATGGTCCATGTCTGCTATCCTTGCTGTGAGAACCACTGTTCAACTGGAGTGATCAAAGGTTTGTCTGATACAACTTGATATTGTCATTTCTTTCCGTCATTTATTAGATTAGGAGGTACGTGGTCCATGTCTTCTTGCTTTGTGACAAATGAACATAGGGGTTTAGAGGTACAACGTAATCTTGTCCTTCATCTTTTCCTCATTTATGTTACATTAACTTGCCGATATTATTTTCATTGTACCCCCCTATCTCCTCTCTTGGGTACCTAACTATTACACACACAAACACATATATCCAGCTAGCTCCGGGTTTAAATTCAAGATATCTTGTAAAACACGAAACCTAAACGGCTCCAAAAAGGGGATGTTTTGTTGATAATATGTATTTTTCAATCGTTTTCCTGCAATTTTTTTTTGAAATAAAGCTTTCTCATTTCTTAAACCAGATGCTGGATACAAGGAGGAACATCCTCCATAAGAATACATTTTTCCATACAAGAAAGAGCTACTTTTGCCAACTGATGGGCAAGAACATTAGAATCCCTGTTAACATGAGCTATGGACCAACTAAGGTACTTTGAGAGCATAATCTTGATATCTCTAATGACCAACCAAGGTGCTCCAGCTTTCCTCTCTGTGTTGCACTGCCTTGACCACTGTTAAGGCATCTCCTTCCAAGATTAGGTGCTGTAAACCCAGCTCGGCACAAAAGGAAGTAGCTCTTCGAGCTGCTACAGCTTCACCTAGTAGAGGATCCGGATTCAAGGCCATTGAAGAGCATAAAGAAGCCATGACATGTCCCTCTGAGTTCATCACAATAACACCAATTCCTAGTTTTGAGTTACCTTTATCAATAGCTGCATCCCAGTTTGCCTTGAAAACATTTGGTGGGGGAGGAGACTAATGAGCATTAAGAAGCTTTTGGAGTTTGGTTTGCTTTATACCCACTTCTGTTCTAAGTTGATTAGCTGCCAATTCTGAGTGTATCAGACCTGAGACATGAGAGGGGGAATGGAATTTTTGTTCAAAGACCCAGGTGTTCCTCCTATGCCAAATGGCTTTAGCAGTGACTGCAAATTCAGTGATTTCTTGAGGAGATAGCCGAGCCATCATAGCTATCATAATATCTTTGAAGGAGCCTTCTGTGATGCTTAACTTTTGTATTCTTCTTGAGCTCGTGGACCAAACATCCTGGGCTGCTCTACAAGACCAGAGGGTATGGGAAACCGATTCAGGTTCCAGGGTGCAGATTGGACAGAGAGGCTTCTCACTCACTTTCCTTTTATGCAGATTCAGTCTGGTGGCAAGGGATTCTTTCACTGCTCTCCACAGAAATGACTTGGTAGCTTGAGATACTTGAATACCCCACATTTTGTTCCAGAAACTCGAGGTGAAAATCTCTGTTGATGATTGTCCCATATGAACTTCTTTTAGGGAAACTAGGAGATGATATGCACTCCTTACAGAGAATTTCCCATTACTAGAACATCTCCAAGACAGTGTGTCCTAACTTCTACATGGGCTTATAGGGATCTGATTTATCAAGTTTGCCTCAGCAGCTGTGAAGATTGCATGGATAAGAGATAGATCCCATTGCAATGTCTCAGGATTTATGAGTTCAGAAAATCGAGCTTCAGCATCTAGAATAGAAACCTGTGACTGCACTTTAAAGGTTGATGGACATGGGAGCCATTGGTCTTTCCATATTTTAATCTTACTACCATCCCCTATTCTCCACAATAAACCAGCCTTAAGAACAGGCCTTGCTTGGAGGATGCTTTTCCATACATAGGAGTCAGTAGGCCTTGATTCAACAGAGAGGAATTCGCCCTGTGGGAAGTATTTAGCTCTAAGCACCTGAGCAGCAAGGGATAGAGGGTTTTGAATGATCCTTCACCCTTGTTTAGCCAAGAGGGCTAGGTTGAATGATTCAAAGTCCCTAAAGCCCAAACCTCCTTCCTGTTTTGGTTTCCCTAGAGCTTGCCATTTCAGCCAATGGATCTTGGAGCTATTGTTATTCTGACCCCACCAGAAGGACTGCAGCAATTGGTTGATTTTTTTAAGGATGGTTTTTGGTAGTTTAAAGATCCCCATGTTATAGGTAGGTATTGATTGCAGTACTGACTTAAGCAGAACCTCCTTCCCTGCCTGAGACAGAAAGTTGGTTTTCCAGTTGGCCATCTTGGCTTTTACTCTATCCAATATTGAGCTGAAAGCCTTGGTTTTGTTTCTGCCGACATATGAGGGTAGACCCAGGTACTTGTCAAAAGCTCCTGAAGCTTTAATTCCCGATTGCTGTAGTATAACTTTCTGAACATTAGGCTTGGTATTGTTGCTGAAGAAAATTGAGGTTTTCTCTAGGTTCAATCTCTGGCCTGAGACTAATTCATAGGTGCTTAATACTTGCTGCAATCTGCCCCACTCCTCTGGATTGGATCTACAAAAAACCAAGCTGTCATCTGCAAAAAATAAATGGTTGATGTGCATGGAGCCTCAGGCAGCTGGAATACCTGAGATCAAACCTTGCATTTCAGCTTGGTTTAGGCTATAGCTAAGGAATTCTGAGCAGAGGATGAACAGGTAGGGAGATAAGGGATCTCCCTGCCTAATACCTCGAGTTGGGGCAAAGGATTCTTGAGGGACACCATTGACTAGAATAGAGTATGTGACAGTGGTAACACACTGCATCACTAGCTCGACCCATTCTCTTTTAAATCCCATCCTCAACATCACTTTGCTTAGAAAGCCCCACTCTACCCGATTATATGCTTTACTCATATCAAGCTTGAGAGCCATGAATCCCTTTTTCTTTCCTTTCATCCTTGTTTGCATTGAATGTAGTAACTCATAGGCAACTATCACATTGTCTGAGATCAATCTTCCTGGAACAAAGGCGCTTTGAGTGGGAGATATAAGCTGAGGCAGGATGATCTTGAGCCTATTTGCTATAATTTTGGATATTATCTTATAGAAAACATTGCATAGGCTGATTAGCCTATAATCTGAAGCAGCTAAGGGAGCTTTCTTTTTGGGATTAGGGAAATGAAGGTTTGGTTGATTTCTTTTAAACCCTTTCTGGTATTAAGGACCTCCAAAGCTGCTACTGTTACCTCACTACCTATGGTGGTCCAATGCTGCTGGTAAAAGGCTGCTGGGAATCCATCTGGGCCAGGGGAACCTAGAGGATTCATTTCTTTAATTGCATATTCCACTTCCTGTTCAGAGTAAGGACCTTCAAGGGTGTAATTCATTTCAGAGCTGACCACTGCAGGGAAGGAATTAAGGGCTTCCTCGATGTTCTTTGGGCTAAAGGAAGCAAATAGCTTGCTGTAGTGATCTTGAAACTCCCTTACTATTTCCTGCTTGCATGAGCTCAAATTACCATCTGCCTTTCTAATCTGATTAATTGTATTCACCTGCCTTCTTTGTGAAGCACATTTGTGGAAGAAGTTAGTATTTTTGTCCCCCTCCTTAAGCCATCTTTGTTTGGCTCTTTGTCTCCACTTCATCTCTTCCTCTTCCAGATAACCATCCACCTCTCTCTGAAGCATTTTTATCTGATTACCAAATTGGCCCGTGTTAGCTTCCTACAGCCTTCTAATCTTTTCTCTCTTTTGGGAAAGAATTCTTCTTTGGTTTCTAGCTACCTCCTTATTCCAAGCCTCAAGCTTGTCTCTGCATCTTTTCAGACCTTCTCTGGTAGACTCAATATTTGAGATTTATATATGTTTTTGCACCCAGACAGCTTTGATGATCTCAGTACATTCCTCTCTTCTACCCCATGCAGCCTCATACCTAAAGATCCTGTGCTTTGGAGCTTCTGGCTGGATAGAAGTAAGACATTTGATAAATAAAGGGTTATGATCTGACCATTGTCCTGCCAGCACCTCAACTTGGTTGAGTTCAAAGTGATTAAGCCACCCTTCATTGAATAAGCCTCTATCCAAACGGCACTTGGTGAAGTCTGATCCCTCTCTTCCATTGCACCATGTGAATTTTGGACCTCTAAACCCAATATCCATTAGACCACAATCTAGCAGAACCATTCTGAATTCCTCCATTTGCTTATGAGATTGAGTACTTGTGCCATAATGTTCATCCTGGAACACAACCTCATTAAAGTCATCCATACATAACCATGGATTTCTTATTTTTGAATGGATCAACCTAAGTAGGTCCCAACTCTCCTTTCTCTTTGCAGTCACGGATTGTCCATAAAAACCAGTAATAAGCAACTTTTTGCTAGAGAATTCAGCAGCCACTGAGATGGAAATGTGATGGTTGGAATAGGAGTCCAATTCAGCTTCTATTTCTTTTCTCCAAAGGATAGCTAAACCTCCACTTCTGCCCACACTGTCTACAGAGAAACTATGTTCAAACTGCAGCTTGTTACGAATTAGTTCAATCTTGTTCCTTCTCCATTTGGTTTCACTTAGAAAAATTACATCCAGGCTCTTTTCCTTCACCATTGAGTGAAGCTCACGAACTATCCGAGGGTTCCCAGGCCCTCGGCAGTTCCAAGCTAAGTGTTTCATGGTGACTGGCAGGGCTGGAGTCCAGCCTCTGCCATCTGAGCTTGTTTAGCTCTCTTTCTGGTCATGATGAATCCTTGTGTTTCTGTTGCAGGCCTTTTCCTTGGTTTTGGATCACTCGGCTCACTCATGACCTCATCAGATGGGCTTCTGTTATCCATAGGCCCCGACCCTTTGACCCTTCTTTTCCATGTAGGTTTATAAACCTTACCAGTATTAACGGGTTTAACAGGAGAGTTCTGAGAAGGTAGACTTACCTGGGTCATGTCTCGAGTTGGGCTTAAAGTGCCTTGTTCTAGCTGATTCATGTTAAGGTCCTGGGTTGACAGGGACCCCTTAGAACACAGTGATTCCTTAGAAGCCGCCTCAGCCAGGAGGTTGTTATCAGTACTTTCTGAGCCTACTGAATTAAGAGGGTCTAGTTGACCTTTACTGCTGTTGCTGCTAACTTTCCCGTGAACAGGACCTCTTAGTTGGTAATTGTCAAAACTCCCGAGATCAGCATGTTCGATATCAGCATTAGGTATGCCAGAACCTTTCTGTCCCATCCTATCTTCCTCGAACCTGTTTCTCTCATTTGTGTTTTGGCGCCAACTTCCCGAATTCTCAAGTTCACCTCCCTTCTTGCTAGAGCTTGGAAAGCTCCTCGACTGTGTATTGGCTCTCAACCAGGTGCCATACTGAGGCACTGTGTCTTCGTGCTTTGAGCTTCCTGCATGGAAAGCCTGACAAGCCGAGCCTGCATGCTTGATAACTCCACACTAAAAACAGAACATAGGGAGCCTCTCATATTTGAAAGGTATCCAGTAACGTTTACCTCCCATGTTAATAAATCTCCCCCTGGTGAAGGGCTTACTAATATCCACCAAGACCCTGACTCTGAGCTGGTTACCCCATGCCATACCATTTGCATCGACATCCACCGATAAGACTTTCCCCGCTGCTGCTCCCATCCTCTCTCCCGTGCCTTTATTCATTCCAGCAAAAGGTAAGTCATGTAGCTGGATCCAGAAAGGCTCCTCCTTAAATTTAATTTCTTTTGGAACTAAACAGCCAGCACAGTCGAACAAGCACACCAAGGCCTTGTCAAAGGACCAGGGTCTTCCCGAGAGGATATGTTCCTTCACCATTGGATTCTGAAGTTCAATCAGAAACCTGTTGAAGCCAAGATTCTTGAAGGAAGATTGACCCTCCACTTTCCAAGCCTTGCTCATTGTCGATCGAAATGCACCTATATTCACTTCTTTCTCACCTATAATAAAAACGGCCAAAAAATTCTTACTTTTCTCTATAGATATTAGGACTTCCTCCTCTGGTATGAAGACTTCTTGTTTCTCTTCCTCCGTGAGACTTAATCCCTCGTAGAGGTTTGATAACTCTTCTGCCATAATGTCACAGGGAAGCTAACTAAGACTAACTCCCAGTCGGACCTCTCTTCGAACAAGGTCCAAGAGGAAATCTCTACGTTCAAAGAACTAGAGAGAGAAGCTCCACCTTTCCCGGAAAGAGGAGAAGAATCTAATCCCCCGTTTTCCTGCAATTTGGTCTCACTTTTTTTTTTGCATAATGAAAAAACCCTTAGGTCTATCACTTTCTTAATGAACTTCTTGCATACATCTTCTATCATTTTCGAGACTATTAATAATGAAATCAAGAACTTCTTCTATCCAAACTTTTTCCTCAACTAAGTATAAGGGAGTCTTTGCCAAATTGTGAGCAACAAAATTCTTTTCCCTATAATCAAACTGTAAAAGCCAATCCTTCCTATAATTGAAAACATTCCTAATGTCATCAATTAAAGGACCAACAAAAGATATATTTTCTTCTTCACACTATACAGCCACGATGACTTCCTTTGCGTCTCCTTCGAAGATAACTTTCTGTATGTTGAGTTCATTGCATATTTGCAAAGCCTTCCACAAAGCTTAACATTCTGCAATTTCAGGTGTCTGCACATTACTCCTATTGTCACACGCAGCAAGCAAAGCTTCTCCATTCTCATTTCTAATGATCATCCTCATCCTCATTCTCCTCTTCTTCATGTCCAGGGAAGCATTCCAATTAACCTTCACAAAATTCGGTGCAGGTCGAACCCAGCTTGTCTTGATAACAGACATTACAGCTTGCTACACTTCTGTGATTTACCTCCATTTGCCTGCTTATAATCCTCCAGTGTCTCAATAGCTATAGATAACAATTTTCTCGAGCATGTGAGTCTTTTATCAAATACAAAGGAGTTTCTTCTTAGCCAGACTTTTCTAAACATGACAGCTATCTCCTCTAGTTTAGCTTTCTCAAAAACTTCCATCAACTTCTCCCATAACATCAGAAAACCCCTCCCTCCCTTTTCCACTTTTGAACTCCACTCAAGCCATTTGCCTAAACATCATTTGCTGCACGACATTCCCAAAGCACATGCATTACAGATTCTTCTTCTCTAAGACAGATTAGGCAAAAGGGATTCACAACAGTCTTTTTCAAAAAAAGATTCCTCTTAATAGGTAGTAACTCATTTGCTGCCTTCCATAGAAAAAACTTAACCATGTTTGGCACTTCTAATTCCCGAATGCTCTTCCACCTGCTATCAAACTATTTCTCCATAGAAGATTCACCTTTACACCTTCTCATTTCGAGTTACAGAAAATATGCACTTCTGATAGTAAAGACCTATTTCTTTGTTGGCCCCCATATTGCCTTATCTTCAGTCCAACCTCTGTCAAGTGGTATGCTTAGAATCTGCCCTGCTTCTTCTTTCTCAAAAACTGCATTAACCAAATCTTCATTCCATTCTCTTCTGTCTTCTAACAGCAATTCATCTACTTTTGAATCTTCCCTGAGCACTGATATTGGTGACTGTACTGAGAATGCTGAAGCTGTGTTCAGCCATTTATGACCCCATATTTGTATCTTTTTCCATCACCAACCCTCCACCATATACCATCCTTGATCAAATCTCTTGCACTCCATATCAGAGAAGATTTTGACCCCATTTTAACATCCAGGAAATTAGCATTCTTAAAATACTCTCTCGAAAAACCACTTATGCCAAGGAATGTGGGGATTGTAAGAATCTCCATCTTTGTTTTGCTAATAGAGCTAGGTTAAAAGAGCTCAAATCCCTAAAACCCGAGCCACCCTTCTCTTTTTGTCTAGCCATCTTATCCCATTTTCTCCATTGAATCTCCAAAATTTGGAAAACATATTGTAGATTTCACTGCATAGTTTAAGTGGCAGCTTAAAAACACTCATGGTGTAAGTAGGTATGGCTTGCAACACAGCTTTTATCAATACTTCTTTGCCTGCTTGGGATAAGAAATTATTCTTCCAGCTTGTAATCTTCTTCCATATTTTTTCTTTTAGAACTCTAAAAGTGTTATATTTAGATCTTCCTACAATAGTTGGTAGACCTAAATACATTTCATAACTACCAAAAGCTACTGAGTTACCCGCTTCCAAGATTCATTTTTATCCTCCAACTTGTAACTTATTCCACTCCACAAGTGTTGCTCTACCAAACAAGATGCAGTCATCTGCAAAAAGTCAGTGATTAATAAATGTTCCACCTCTTGCCACTTGAACCCCTCATGTGATCCTCATCTTCTCTGATTGGTTAAGCAAACAACTCAGTCCCTCAGCCCACACAATAAAAAGATAGGTTAACAAAGGGTCACCCTGTCTAAGGCCCCTTGATGGATAAATTCTTTCACCAGGATTCCCATTAGCACTAAATAGGTCACAGTAGAAACACACTTCATTATGAGATTAATCCATCTATCACAAAATCCTAGCTTTTTCATTACAGCCTCCAAATATGCCCATTCTATTCGATCATATGCTTTTGACACGTCTAGTTTTACTGTCATACTCATTTTTCCCTTCTTTCTAAATATGCTTTTTCATTACAGCCTCCAAATATGCCCATTCTATTCGATCATATGCTTTTGACACGTCTAGTTTTACTGTCATACTCATTTTTCCCTTCTTTCTAATTTTCATTGAGTGTGTCATCTTATCAACTACCATAATGTTATTTGAAATCAGTCTTCCAAGTAAAAAGGTACTCTGTGTAGGGGCTATAATTACAGATAACACTTTTTTGAATCTGTTGGTAATGGTTTTAGTAATTAATTTTTACAAAACGTTGCAAAAACTAATTGGCCTATAATTATTCACCAATTTAGGCTCTTTTATATTGGGTATCCAAGCTAGAAATGTATAATTCAGAGAAGGGGTCCAAGAATTACCATTAAGATCAGACAACGCAGCCTCACAAACCTCCTCAGCAATCAGATTCCAATGGCTTTGATAAAAGCATGCACATAACTCATTTGGTCCAAGTGACTTCAAATGGGACATTTGTTTCATAGTCTCCTCAACTCCATTCTAGTGAAATTCTTTCACAACATTTCATTCATTTCCCTTGTCACCCTTGGCTCTATGCATCTTAAACAATCTTCTAGCTCTTCACTGGATGGATCAGTCGACCAAAACAAATTCTCAAAATAATGACTGAAGGTTCTTTCAATCTCTATGCTTCCTCTAACCCTTCCTTCTGCTCTAATCATTAGTGGCTTCCTTTATTGTATTTCTCTTCATTCTTTGATTAGCACAAGCATGAAAATATTTTGTATTTTTATCCCCAAGCTTCTACCAATTAACCTTTGCTCGTTGTCTCCACCTTATATCCTCCTTCTCCAGTAGATTACTTAATTCCACCTTCACTCTCCTTATCTCATTAACATTGTGCTTGCTCGCAGCTGCTTGCAACTGCGGTAACTCTACTGTTTTCTCCTCCATCTCCCTCTCACCCCATCTCCTTCTTTGTATACTCCACATCATTAAAGCCTTCTTGCTCCTATTCAAATAAACATCCACTTTATCCAGAGGATTCATTCAGCCCTCCTCCTTTTTCCACACCTTCCTTACTACCTCTTCACAATCCTCCTCTAGAGCCCGGTTTGCTTCATATTTGAACCCTTGATTTTTTAACCCAGTACCTCTTCCTTCCTTTAAGAACATGAATCAAAAGAGGCTTGTGATCTGAATTTCTTGCAGCTAGTACCTCCACCCATATCTCATTAAACACCTCAATCCATTCTGAATTTACAACAGCCCTGTCTAATCTTTCCTTAGTGAATGACTCATCCCATGCATATTACTCCAAGTGTACTTCTCACCCTTCCACCTTAAATCATGCAGGTTTCTATTTAAAAGAACTTCCCTAAAATCCTCCATCTGTTTATCTAGCCTTGGTCTCCCTCCCTCTTTCTCATCATTGGAAATTATTTCATTGAAATCTCCAACTATGCACCACTCCATCGACCCTTCTGATTTTAAAGAAGCAAGTAGCTCCTATGATTCCTTCCTTTTCCCTACTTCAGGCTGGCCACAAAAATCAGTAAGTAACCACTTGTCTTTTGTATCTTCATCCCACACCCAGGCATTTATATGCCTATGTGCATAATTTCTTATCTCCACATTTACCCTATCATTCCATAATAGCAACAAACCACCCCCTTTTCCTATTGAGTTTACTGTAAAGCAACCCTAAAACCTAAGCCTTCTTCTCAATCTCTCAAAATTATCCCTTCCACTTTTTGGTCCATGATAAAAATAGCATTGGGTTTCTTTTCCTCTACCATACTACAGAAATCTTGAACTGTCCGAGGGTTCCCCAACCCTTGGCAGTTCCAACTTAAGATTTTCATAATATTTGGTGGGGCTAGCTTTCAGCCACTTCCACTACATTTGTGGTATCTTCATCCACCTCCCCTTCCTCCCCTCTTGCTTTTTTTCCTCCCTTGCCTCTTCTGCTCCCCCTCCATCAATTCACAACTTCTTTTTATCCTGCTCAACACAGCTTCCTTACTTTCCACTCTCTCTCTCCCTTTGCTATTGCTCTTCTCTTCCAAGCCCCTTTCTTACACATCTTATTTTCTGTCATGCTCTTTCTATCCTCCCCCATCTTATCTAGCACCACATTCTCTCCCATTTTACCTTCCATTCCACCTTTAGAGCTAACAACTAGCCCCTGACTCACTATCCCATCCCCTTCCTTCTCACTAATTCTTTTTCCTTCCCCTTCTTGCCTCTTTAAACCTTGCATTGTATCAAAGAACTCCTCATCTCTACTTGCTGACATACTTCCTTTCTCTCCTTTATAGCCATTAGCCTCCATTCCCCTTCAACCTTTGATTGAGCTGCATTATTGCATATTTTATACATTTAAAACCAATATATTTTTAATTGTTTTATTATTTTATCATTGGTTTTAGATGAAAAAATGATTAAAAGGGCATAAATCCAAGTTTTGATTTACATTGATTAAATAGCATAATTTATGCTTGATTTTATAACTTGTGAATTATTTGGGCAATAATTATTCACTTGCACAACACACTTTTAATATTTTATTTTTTTGTTTAATTTTATTTTTATTTTCAATTAATTAATTATTTTAGTTTCTTTGTCTAATTTTATTTTATTTTCTTTGTCTAAGTTTTATTTTTTCATTTCTTTGATTATTATTTATTTATTTTGCTTGTCTAAGTTTTATTTTACTTTATTTTATTTTCTTTTTATTTTTATTTTATTTTTTAGGTACTTCTAAACGACATGTAGTTTTTCTTAACCAGAAAATCGACATGTCGTTTATATCTGGGGTTAAAAGCTTCCGTCTGCTAAACGACGTACAGTTTTGTCTACGGACAAAAACAACACATCGTTTTCGTCGTCTTCAACCTCATGCTGGCCACCCAACTCCACAGCAGCACCTCCATTTCTCCAAACTGCTCAGCTGCACCTCCGCTGGCCACCAGCAGCAACAGAAGACGCCGGAGATCAAGTCTCCACTGTCCAGTGAACCGCCTCTCCACGTCTAGAAGCTACCTCCATCAGCAGCACCTACCATGCACGGCCATGCGAATCAGCCATCATCGAGAAGCCTCTGTTCTACCTCCTCGAAACAGAACACCTCCACCTCGCTGCCAACGTTCATCCACAGCAGTGCCCACGATGCACCACCATCTAAAATGCTCATGTGGACAAAAAGAAAGCTGGGAAGAGGAAAGAAGAAAAAAAAAGAAAAGAAAGAGAGACGGAGTGGCATGCGAGTAGAGGATAGAAGAAAAATAAAATAAACTGTTCAAGCTGGGACGCACTCTGGACAGAAACAAAGGATGAAAACTCATGCGGAACTTTTTCATTTGGACAGACACGAGGACACAAAGAAAGGCAACAGAAGAAAAATAAATAGTTTGTTGCTTCCTTTTTGGTCTGGATGCACGCGAAGACTTGAAGGGATGCACTGCAAGAAAAGAAAAAGGCGGAGGACTTGTGGACAATGAATTGGAAAGAGTCAAAAATTCTTCTGCATGTGGGAAACAAGACAGATGCAAGGGCCAACGACAAACGGAATATCTTTCTCAGTGGGGACGAGGTCACGGACACGGATACCAAACAATACCGGTTTTCAGTACTTTTGAAGCCTATATAAAGGCTTGTGAATGGACGGAACCAGGGGTCAAGAGTCAGAGTTAGAGAAGAGAAGAGTCAGTTAGTTTTGTGTAAATCATTTATCAGTTCAAGACTCAAGTCACTTTTAATTTATAGCTCAGTAAATTTCATTTTTGTAACTCTTAAATTTCAGTCTTAAGTTTGTTTAATGAGTAAATTTTTAGTCTTCTTTGAAAAATATTGAGAGTTCATTTTATTTCAGTACATATCAGTTTATTTTAATTGGAAGTTTAGATTTTTGGATTGGAGAACGCAGTCTCCATTTCCAAACATTAAATTTATTTCTTACATTGGAAATTCAGATTTTTGGGTTGGAGAACGCAGTCTCCATTTCCAAACATCAAGTTTATTCCTTCCAATTCCTGTCCTTACTTAATTTCAAATTTATGTCATTTAATTTACTTGCACTTTTAATTTCCTGCAAGTTAAATTCCTCGCACTTTTAATTTCCTGCAATTTAAATTCCTTGCACTTTTAATTTCCTGCAATTTAAATTACTGTCATTTAATTTTTCTGCACCTTTAATTTACACAATTTACTTTTATGTCATTTAATTCTCTTGTTCCTTTAAATTTCAGTTATTTAATTTCTTGCAATCTTAATTTACTATCTTGCATTTTAATTTCTTACTTTTCATTGCTTACTCAAAATCAACAAACATGAATCTAGTCCATGACTAGTAAATTTTCATTTCCATTACACTCCTACATTCATTTTACATATCATCATTTTAATTTTAATTTTCTTATTATAAATATTTTTATCATTTTTTACTAGTTTGATTTTTAAGCACTTGCCTTAAGGAGACGATCTAGGAATTTATTCTTAATTATTACGCGACACTCTCCTACACTTGTGATAGCCTTTGTGTTGCTCATTTTTTAGTGAGTCATCCCTCACTATCCCCTTCCAACACATATGTTCCTGGGATCATTTCATTTTTTCCTCCCCCTCCCTCACCCATTTTTCTTGTTGTTTCTCNTTTTTTTTTTCATTCCCCCCCCCCCCCCCCATATGTATTATTTTTGTAATTTCTCACCCTCAGACCTTGACTAGCCCTCAGCCAAATCCCATACTGCTCTTCCCCATCTTTATCTCCTTCTTGCCTACCACACCCTGTCTCCCCATGCATAATACAACCACATGTGAAACAGATTCTAGGCAATTTTTCGTAACTAAAAGGTATCCATAGACAGTCTCCTCTCACCTGAATTGTTCTTCCTCTAGGTAAAAGCAGCATAATGCTTACTTTTATTTGTGCTCTCAAAAAATTTCCCCAACGACTACCATCAATCTCAATATCCATCTCCTCCACTTGTCCCACCATCCCTCCAATCTGCTCTCCTCTAACCGTAGTCATATATTCTAAAGGCAAGTTATACATCCTTATCCAGAAACTCTCATACTCAAAACTCATCCATTGTGGTGGAGTAAAACCATCAAAGCTCTTCATTGCTAGCAACGGATTGTCAAAGAGCCATGGTCTCCCCACCCACACTCTCTCCTTGCCATGGCTTGAGTATTGAAGGTAATAACAAAAGTGTTTGTACATACCTCTAAAAATGTTGCTACCTTACTAATTCTCCACACCTTATCCATGGTTGAGCCTAGCACCTCCTTGTTGATAGCTCTCATTGAGCAAACTTTCCCCACTAAACTTCTATCTTCTTTATATTTCAGTTCTACATCCTCTTCTTCATCGAAGATAATATTCGTTGCCTCCCCTTCCGATAATCAAAGCTTCCTTCATTTTTACTCCAATTCCGTTACCTTCTCCATGCTACTCCACCGTATCTTAACACCTGGCACAGCTGTCAACCACCACGAGAATGTTCCTCAGCAAAATATTCCACCACGGAAATGCACCTTTCCGTTATAACTACCACCCTCTGACACCTCGTGCCCTATACATACACTCACGCACTTCACGTCCTTCTTTTCAGAGAGAAAAGAGAGATAGAAGACTATGTCACTTCAATCTTATGCTCTTGGTGCTTTGTCTTTGTGTTGTTGTTCTGTTGCATGAGTGTTTGTTCTTCATACTTACAAAACATTTTATCAGTTTTAGTAGGCCAATTGATGATACATTATATTTTAAGTGATTTTTCATTCAATTTTACTGATATTGGCAATGACTTGGATTGGATGAATGAACCCCTCAATATACACTGCCAAAAAGTGTTGCAACCTAGGATTTATGATCTACAACAGTATTGTTTAATTTTAAAAAGGTTGAAGTTGTATGGAACAGATAGATATGTTCCTTGACAGAGTTGTTTTGTTGCTGCATATGGAAATATTGGGCAATATTATCACTATTATAATATGAAATGAAGTTTAAGTGATTTGCATCTTGAAATATGTTATATAGCCTTCCTTTGTGCTTTTCTTTTGCTGTGTCTGGGAACCTAATCTTTGTCATCGGTTGAAAAAAAGTACACTAAGACAGGTGTTTCTCTTAAATGTCATGATGTTTCGGGTCAGACTGGAAGCCTCAAATTCGGGTCGGGTTGTTTGGGTCAACAGTCCTAACAAAGAGATTATAGGGCCTCTTCGTTGAAATTATCTTAAATCAATCGGAGGGCTTGAATAATAAAATTTTCAAAACAAGATGTACGCAAAAATGACTGTACGTAGCAGAACTCTATTCAAGAACTACATAATTATATAGTTACAAAAACAAAAAACAAAAGATAAAGTAATTATCTTTTATCTGCTTAATCTTTTATATTTATCAAGAAAATCCCAACTGATCAAACTCTAACACGTATAGTACAATTTTTTTCTTGAAAAAAATTAGTCCTTCCGCACTTTCAGTTATACGATTAGATTATCTGTTTAGATATTTTCGTGATAATCTTAAAATCGAATATGGATAGACTACTAGTGCCCATAGGAATCCTGGCACTTCTGGTCTATAAATTTCAGTGCTTCTGATCGAATCCTTCTGGCTCTTTTCTCTTCTAAAGAAGTGATCAATTACGTCAAAATGGCCGGTGGTGTTATCGCTTCGTCGGATGGACGGGACTATCCGGGCAAACTCAATTTCAAGGTCTTCATGACATGCGTAGTCGCTGCCACGGGTGGCTTGATTTTTGGTTATGATCTTGGAATTTCAGGCGGAGTTACATCCATGGATTCCTTCTTGGAAAAGTTTTTTCCCGCTGTATACAAAAAGGAGGCAGCGGTGAAACCTTCTGATGATCAGTACTGCAAATTCGACAGTCAGACATTGACTCTGTTTACTTCGTCCCTATATCTTGCTGCTTTGATCGCATCCATCTTTGCATCAACCATAACCAGACATTTTGGGAGGCGGACTACGATGCTTTGGGGTGGAATACTTTTTTGTGTTGGTGCGCTTGTCAATGGCTTCGCTGATAGGATCTGGATGCTTATTGTTGGTCGTATGCTACTTGGTTTTGGTATTGGATGTGCAAATCAG
>QEOT01002045.1:253919-265028 GCA_003123785.1 Pterocarya stenoptera
CAGGTTATAATTACAATAGCAATTGCTGTTAAATTTGGAATGACTGGAAACCCCGGTGAATTGCCGAAGTGGTATGCTTCTGGATTGGTGTTCTTCATCTGCATTTACGTTGCTGGATTTGCATGGTCCTGGGGTCCTCTAGGGTGGTTGGTTCCCAGTGAAATCTTCCCACTGGAAATCAGGTCTGCTGCTCAGAGTGTCAATGTCTCCGTGAACATGATCTTCACCTTTGCCATTGCGCAAGTCTTCACCTCAATGTTGTGCCATCTGAAGTTTGGGCTGTTCATATTCTTTGCATGCTGGGTAGTGGTAATGAGTTTCTTCATTTACAAGTTCCTGCCGGAGACTAAGGGTGTCCCCATTGAAGAAATGTCAATTGTGTGGCGAAATCACCCTTACTGGAGCAAGTTTGTTTGTTCTGAAGAAGACAAGAGTACTGCTTCTGCCGGCCCTGGATCAGGAGATATTCAGATGGGCAAAAGGGTAAATAATGCTTGATCAAGACCGATCTGCTCAATTTTAAGTTTTTTCATTCTCATCATGCATGTAACGTACAATTACTTAGCTTTGTTTAGTTCCTCCCCCTATTTTTTATTTATGAATTTGGATCGATGCGGTTTTTATTTTGTTTTATTTTATTTTTAATATATAGATAAATTAAAAAAAAATCTTGAATCAATTGGAGACTAATGGGCAAAATGTTGCTTCTTATCCTACTTTTGGTATTATTATTTAATTTTTAGAATATTTACTAGATATGTAGTGTTTTTATTTGCACGTGTAAGATTGTTTTGTTTCGTTTTGTTTGCTATTGCTAGCTTTAATTATTTCGGGTATATAAAACCATTAATCAAGTAATGGACTATTCCCAAAAATACTTCAAAAGCCCAAAAGAAGTTGTACGTTATTTTTCAATATTTTTCTACGGGCTGGTTCAACCCAAAATAATATGGGTCTTATATGGATCGTGAACCACTTTAAAGAAGGCTTAAAACGGAGCCCAAAAAAAGACTCAGAGATTAAAAGAGCCCAAAATATTTGTTTCCCAAAGCAGGCCCAAACCAAGGATTTGTTCTATTTTAATGGAGTCGGAATGGGGCATGCCTAGTTCATAGTATCTATAAAAATAAGTGAAAAACAAAACAACCCTTAAAACGATTAAATAGAAGAGACAAGAGTGAGGAGAGATATTCAGCTGGGGTTGTGGTGCGAGACTCATGCACTGACCAAAACAGGCTGTGTACTGTGTAGATTTGGGCAGATTAGAGGCAGAGTAGTCTCCATGGGAGTTCGTGAGGATGGATTGGAAGACAATAGATATAGTTTGGTTTGGATATAAAGTTGATCTCAATTCATTTCATATAATCATTATAATTTTTTAAATTTTCACACAAAATATAATAAATAATTCAACTTTTTTAAAATTTCAAAACAATAAATAATATTTTAAAAATATTTTATTCAACTTTCAACTTTAATCTTAACTCATCTCATCTCAACTAACACGAATGATAAGTATAAGTAATTGGCAATGAGGAGGAGCTTGAGAATAATGAATTAGTTTTTTTTTTTTATATATAAAAACGTATAACTAGAGAGAGAGAGAGAGAGAGAGGAGAGAGAGAGATTGAAGAGAAATAATGACGCCTTATAAAAATAATAGATTAGGAGGTATGTGGTCCATGTCTCCTATCCTTGCTGAGAGAACCACTGTTCAACTGGAGTGATCAAAGGTTTGTCTGATACAACTTGATATTGTCATTTATTAGATTAGGAGGTACGTGGTCCATGTCTTCTTGCTTTGTGACAAATGAACATAGGGGTTTAGAGGTACAACGTAATCTTGTCCTTCATCTTTTCCTCATTTATGTTACATTAACTTGCCGATATTATTTTCATTGTACCCCCCTATCTCCTCTCTTGGGTACCTAACTATTACACACACAAACACATATATCCAGCTAGCTCCGGGTTTAAATTCAAGATATCTTGTAAAACACGAAACCTAAACGGCTCCAAAAGTGATGATGCTTTGTTGATAATATGTATTTTTCAATCCTTTTCCTGCAATTTCGTCTCACTTTTTGTTAGCATAATGAAAAAACCCTTAGGTCTATCGCCTTCCATCCGTGCTTATAACAATCGCCACATGTGCCTTCGCTTGTTTGGCCATCTGCCTACACTTTACGGCCACCATTTTCGAATATCCCTTTCAACCGGTGATTGTGGCCTACGCGTCTTGATGGTTTTGTGTCTTCTTCTACAAGGTAGTTAGCTTTCCTCTCTTTTTTGGCAAATGGGTATTTGTCCATATTTTCTTTATTAAGGAAATGAAAAATGAGAGCTTCGTCGGATTCTTGAAACAATCAAGTTTAGTACATCATTAATTGTTGTGGGCTTTTCGCAATTCAATATCGCAGTTAAGGCTGCTACCCCCACCCCAAGATGGAGGTGGGTCCGTCCACTGCCCACCCATGGCGAATGGTGCACGGCAGTAACAATTACAAGTAGAACAATGATATCCACACAACATATTTTATAAGATTTTTTATAATATATATTTTTTTTTTAAGTGAGAGTATTTTTGTAAAGTGATATTACTTTTATAAAATATTTTACTAAATTACTCTTCATTTTAAAACATAGTTCTGCAATGTGTTGTAAAAAATGATGTGTATTTATCATTTTTCTTACAAGTAACCATGACAACAAGCACAACCAACCCACATAGAGAGGGATATCGCCGAGAGGCAACGACAATAGGGGGAGAGAGAGAGAGAGACTACGACGACAACTAAGAGTGATGGTCATGGGGGCAACGATGAGGAGAAATTTAAATAAAGAGGAGGGAGGGAGGGAGAAAGAGAGAGAATATATATATGTTGGGTTGGGCATATGAGATAAATCTCGAGCGGGCTTGGGCTTAGTCCCCTAAAGCCTAGCTACGTGCGGGTATTTGCAGACAGGGGTCCCGCCTCGACCATGTGGGGGTTGGAAAGGGTGGTCGGGCCTACCGCCCACTCCTAATTGCAATATCCAATAGGATTGCAACAAAAATTGTCTTTTATGACGATCATGAAAAGAATTTATTATATGTATGTATATAATGTATATATATGTATGTGTAAGTATATATATGTATTTCATTCATTTTTTAAGTCCTCAAAATATGTTTCGAATTCTAGTAACAAAAGTACAATTCATATCTTCGTCGATTTCTTCAATAACTTAATTGGGATATTTCTTTATGTGCCCAAATCCGGGTACTCAAGTAATTTCATCATACTTTTTAGCAATTTAAATTAAGCTATTTACTTTTGATAATATACTCGATCGATATGCTCGTCAAGAAAAATTACAAGCAGAACATGTGGTACCATTTTTATGGTGAAGTCTTAAATGATAGTGCAAATTATAAAATCTGAAGAACTTCAATTAACGGTACTTTTGGTTGCTAAAGATGCATGCTACAATAATAACTTTATTTTTCAAAAAAAAAAAGAAAAAAGAAAAATTAAACTCTACTTGTTTTTACTTTGGTTTAATTCCCATCTAAACTAACAAATGAACAACCCTTTTGAAGTATATTTTGATTAAATGGGCAGAGTATATTCTAAGCTAAGTTATTCACGATAACAATATTAAGGAACTATTTATTTTTATTTTTCTTATTTTATTTTTTTTTAGAAAATGCACTATTGTATTTAAAAAACATGTTCTCTTCTTGGTACTATTTCGCACAAAGTGCGCTTGCCTCTCTACCTAGGCAAGACGGACAAAATTTTATCTTGTATTAATTTTTTGTAGAATATATATATATATATATAAATAATAATGATAGATATAGTTTTAAGGTGGACGAGTTCCGTGCACCTTATTTTTTTTAAAAAAAAGTGGAGTCCATCATTACAAAAATAATTTTTCACGTGAGTCTCATATTTATCTTTTTTTTTTTAAAAGAAATGCGTAAAACTTGCACACTATAATCTCTTAGCATTTGCTGCAAATACAACTCGTGGTAAATACTTTTTTTTTGCCAAAGTAATTATTTCCCTCCATAACCTTTCTTCCTAAATAAGTATTTCCGACGGAATATTTTGTGAAAAATATATATATCCCACGAAAGTATTTTATTGGAAATACCAAAAATAACTTTTTCCACGAAGAGAAGTCATGGGTAAACACTTTTTGCCACAACCTTTTCTCATGGAAAATAATATTATTTCCCACCTGAAATCATATTTTCCATGAAGAAAAATGTTTTAACCACCGCAAATGTTGGTGGAAAAAGAATGATTTTCCCATGAACTTGTGGTTTGGTGGAAAAAGAGACTTACTTCACCAGTTATATGCCACCAAGCTGCCACGGACCAATTTGGTGAGAAAAAACTTTTTAGCACTAAGCATATATTTTTTCTGACCATAGCTCTTCTTGGTAAAAAGTAGTATATGTTGTAGTGGTATGTGTGTGTATGTGTATATATATATGAGCATTGCTTTGCATCATCCTACACACCACACACTAAATTATTATTTTTTTTTAATTTTTTTTCAATTTTTTTTTTAGTCTTCTTGAAACATTTATATTTTTTTATTCATCATCCATATAATACACATTTAATAAGAGAAACAAATAAAAAAAAATAAAAAAAGTTATAGTGTGTGGTGTGTAGGTTGATGCAAAGATTATTTATATATATATTTATTTATTTCAATACTTGGTAAGATTAATTAGCATACTCCTTCAAAATTATTTAAAGAAACGTTAATTATTAGTTTAATCCATGTGGTTTATCTTTTGCCTGAATTATTGATCTTTGGATCTCAATTCTGGCTTTTTTCATTCTTGAACTTTTATTTTTCATGAAATCACTCTGTGAATATTCTCTTACCAAGCCCTTAGCTATGTTGTGAAATCACCAATAATCATTTAACACATATATTTTTGTCAGACCACGTGCAAATTTAAAATGCAAAATGATGTTGAAAATGATACAAGAATTTATTTCAAAAATAAAAAGGAGAGCATGTTTACTTATGAGAAGATCTTTTTGTTGTGTTTTTTTGTTTGTGCACGTGAGATTAGTGGGATCCATTTTTAAAATACTTGTAAAAAAAAAAACCGATTAATATGCATTATTTGTGGTTCAAATATTCGTGTTGAAAGGAAAATAAATTTTTTTAGAGTATTGTTATTAAGTCATCTAAAACTTATTGCTCATATCGCCATCTTGACAGGGCCGGCTTAATAGATTCTGAAGCCTAAGGTTAAAATTTTAAGGGAAGGATTTTTTTTTGTAAAACGTAAAATTAAATATTTTTGTTTTTATTTTTATATTATATTTTTATTTAAAAATAATTCCTATCGTTTTGTAAAGTAAAATTATTGATTAAGATTTATACCACATTTTTAACTAATAACTGACTTAATCTTTATTAGAAAATTTTTGATTTAGAGAGAATTTTATCAACTCTAATTTTACAAGTACTTTAACTCTTAGACACAATTATACTTATTATTGTCAATAAAGTTCTATAAACAACTTATACATTTGAAAAAAAAAATAGGTCCTTACCTTTTCAAAGGATTATATAAAAATCTTTTATGAACACTGAAAAATTAGATTTTGCTATTTATAATTTTCACATTAATTATATATTAAATCAATAATGACAAAAGAGAAATGTATTTTTTGAAGGAGAATAGGTAAAATAATAATTATTTGTGATACTTTTAAAAACTAATAATAACATAATATCTATTTGATCTTGTTTATATTCTCATTCTCATTGAGTTAATTAAAGTTTTTTTATTGGGTATATATATATTTTTTAAAAATTCTACTTTATATATATTTTTTGGGGGCCTTAGATAGTTGCTTAACTTGCCTAAAAAGCCGGCCTTGCATCTTAACGTGTGTGGTTTATTAAAAAATATAAAAGGGCATAAAAAAAATAAAAAATGAAAAAATGAAAACTGAAACTCTAGGTTACTTCTATACCTTTTGGGTTTGTGTTTTTTAATTTTTTTAAATAAAATATGTGCATGGTTCTAATGTCACGTCAAGAGAATCATATGAGCGGTAAGTTTCAGATAATCAAGTAACATTATTCAATTTTTTTATGGATAACAAAATCTTCATATATATATATTCAAAATAAAAATAAAAATAACTTTACAATATGACATATTAATCACATCAATTTGTGAATATACGTAAAAAAGCGAATAGTGAAGCTTCTAGAGCATTCTCAATGGATCATTTATCCTATTATTTAAAATGCATCACTAAAACCTATTTTTTCTATTTTACATACTTTTTTTTTTTACAATATATCATATATCAATTTATCTATTTTTTCTTTATATTATTTAAATATTCTTTTTTAATATTTCTTCTAACTACCAATGAATTTGCAAATGAGAGAAAATAATTAAAAATGTTTTAGAGTTTTTTTTTTTTTTTAATGAGTAAAAATATTTTAGAGTTGTGAATAGTATTAGATACAAAATCTATTTGAAGGATCTTTTAATAAACTTTTCTTTATATATTACAGAAAAATGTATTTCACATGGAGATATTATGAATGCACTTGCAAAGGATGGGGGATGAACCGCCCGTAGCCCAACTCGACTGGATTGGGTAGCGACCTCCATCCTTTCAATCAAGACAATCAGGCATTCTGTGGAGAAATGGATGGAGGGTCTCCCAGTCTAATCCAAACCACCATTGGATAAGCTATAGATCGGGGTGGAGGGACTCCATCTCCACCTCAATTGGAGTGGATCCAAGAGATATGACTCCTCAAATTAAACACTCCAAAAAAAAAAAAAAAAACAAGTGAAGTAATGTGCTTAGAAAAAAGAAATTAATGAAGCTGTGACGAATTTTCTGGGCAGGAACATTAGGTTGGTTCCGCGGTGGTTCGATTCTGTCGTGCCGCTGTGGCTTGTTTCGAGTAATATAAAATTTGAAGAAATCTGTAAATCTAAAGCAGAAAAGTAAATAAATGTAATACAGAAATAACCGAGAAATAAGAAACACGAGAGCCAGACGAGCCTGATAAATAGCCGAGGATTGCGCTTCCCTTAAACTGACACAAACACGCTCAGTTGCACGTGCAAGGACACCCAAACCACGTAGTAAGAGGAGTACCATTGGATTATCCATATGTATATATAGTTATATATCTTAAATTAGATTATATTGAATGCATATGCATCTACAAATTTACATAATTATGAATAGTATTTTGAAGATGTACTATTTATTCTTTAAATCTTATTTTATTATTTTTTTTTCTTCCAACAAATGTTATTTTATAAATATAGTGGATGTTAATTACAAAATATATAAAAAATAATAATATTTTATTATTATTTTATCTCAAAGATGCATAATCTAATGTGTAAATTTTTTTTTAAATGTAAAATTAATCTTTAAAAATTGTGAATTTGTATATGCATAGAAAAACCAACGCTGATGCTAAGTAAAAAAATTCTCAAAAAACCCCAAGAAAACATTGATATTCATGTTAATTAACCCTCGTTGAGAAATTAGAAAAAATACAAATAAGATTTTTTTTTTGTTTTTTTAAAGACTGTAAAATAAAGAGCGAGGGATGGATGGAGTATATAAACATCCAAAGGCCCATATCCTTCACTCCACTGCCCTGTTCGTTTTCACTCTCAGAGCACACAGACTCAACTGTGCGCCAGAAACCAGAATCTCCCCCCTCAAACCCAGAGAGATTTGGAGAGAGAGAGAGAGAGAGAGAGCGGGTGTGATTCATCCATGCATTAATGGCTCTCAGTTGCAAAGCGTGATTCTCCCTTTTCTCCTCATTTCCTTCTCCCGCAGACACATTCTTTAACAGCAGCAGAATCACAATCAAAACACACCATCTTCTGTGATCCTGATACCTTATTTTCCTTTTGCTTTCCTTTTTTTTTTCAATATATTTTTTTTCTTTCTATCGAAAGAGCTGCAAATACATAGAGAGAGACATTGATATAGAGGAATGGAGCTCAGCAAGGTAACGCTGGAGATCTTCTCCAAGCTGGAGCAGAAATGGCTCTCTCACTGCGAGCACACCAAGAAGACTCGTATTCTTAGCATCGACGGCGGTGGAACCACTGGCATTGTTTCCGGTGCATCCCTTATCCTCCTCGAGGATCAGATCCGCCTCAACACCGGCGACCCTCAAGCCCGAATCGCAGATTTTTTCGACCTCATTGCCGGTACTGGCATCGGCGCCCTCCTCGCGGCCATGCTTTCCGCCAACGACGGTACCGGCCGCCCTCTGTTTTCCGCCAGAGACGCCGTTAATCTGATCTCTGCCAGAAACTCTGAACTCTTCAAACTCAGGCTTGAGGGAGTATTTCGCCGGCGCCGGAGATACTCCGGTAAGAGCATGGACAAGGTGCTCAAGGAAGTGTTCAAGAGAGAAGACGGCACAGTCTTGACCTTGAAGGACACGTGTAAGCCTATCCTCATTCCTTGCTTCGACCTCAAGAGCTCGGCTCCCTTCGTTTTCTCCAGAGCCGACGCGTCCGAGTCGCAGAGCTTCAACTTTGAGCTCTGGAAGGTGTGCCGTGCCACATCAGCCACACCGAGCCTCTTCAAGCCGTTTAATCTGACATCCGTTGACGGAAAGACTTCCTGCTCCGCCGTAGACGGCGGCCTCGTGATGAACAACCCGACGGCAGCGGCCGTCACCCACGTGCTCCACAACAAGCGCGACTTCCCTTCCGTAAACGGCGTCGAGGATCTGTTGGTCCTTTCGCTAGGTAACGGCCCGTCGAGTGGTGCTGGCTGTGGACAGAAAGTAGTCCGTTATAACGGTGAGTGCTCGACGTCTTCGGTGGTTGACATTGTGCTTGATGGAGTTTCCGAGACAATTGACCAGATGTTGGGGAACGCCTTCTGCTGGAATAGTACGGACTACGTGAGAATTCAGGTACCGTGTACACTGTTTTACATTATTTGCTTTACTCTAGGAATCGGATCTGTTTGGAAAATGCCAGAAATTAACATTAAAAAAATAAAATGAAAGCGCACTCCTCTATAAGCTGGTCTGTTACAATTGCTTGGTATGGTTAAGGTGAATTTGAGATTTCTCGTGATTAAACGTTCTGTTTTACTAATTTTTCTTGGCAACCAAACGCATTTGCGATTTTTCTTCTGTTTTACTGACTGGGTGAAACGTGGGCAGGCGAACGGTTTGTTAAGGGAAGAAGTGATGGGGCCGAGAATGGAGGAGCAGGAGGAGGTGCTGAAAGAGAGGGGGGTGGAATCGTTACCGTTTGGCGGGAAGCGGTTACTGACGGAGACTAACGGGCAGAGGATCGAGAACTTGGTACAACGGCTTGTTTCATCGCGAAAGAACAGCATTCCGCCCAGTCCCTGCAAGGAATCCGCCGTTAGCCCCCTCGCTACTGGCCGTTAGTTAGGTTGTTTTTTCTCTCTTCTTTTTTCTTTTTCTTTTTCTTTTTTTGGTTTTTGTTTTTGTTTTTTTTTTTTTCTTGCTTTCTGTGTTTTGTTAAGAGACATTGGAATCAACCTCTGGTTCAGTCAATGTTTCGGAGTGAAATAGCAGTTAATAATAATAAACCTTTTCAGTTTATTTTCTCTATGGCTCTTTCTGTCGTTGACCATCTTTCTTTGGATCGTTAAAGAAATACCAATAAATAATTAACAACATATTGTGATTTTATATATACACGTAATTCATGATAGAATGTCTAAGCATCAATTCTTTTTTTAAAAAAGAATAAATATAAGATTTCCTTTAAAAAAATTAATTTTTTAATGATCAATCTTATTCTTTTTCTAAAAAAGTATATGGTATTTACACAATCCATGACTATATCTTGCATTACTCCGAGAGCTTTGAAATTAGTATAAGCAATGGTAGATTATTATAGGGACAGAACCATAAAATCTAGTTTGGGGAGGTCAACTTTAAAAAATAAAATAAAATAAAATAAAATAAAATTAGAGAACCAAATACTAATTTTAATATAGTCTACTTTATAAAAATACCTTTTAAAACCTAATTTTTATCAAATTTTAAAAATTTTTGGAGGCCAAAGCCCTCGCGAAGCCTTAAGCTAGTTCCGCCTTGGGTAGATACATATTAGAACAAGCATGTTATTCCTTTTGAAAAATGTGAAATTTATCATAAAAGAAAAGTTGGTTTTTATCATTTGAGTCCCATAATTTTTCTATTTTTTTAAGAGAATGTTTGGAAATTACATATTTTAGAACTGTATGAATCATTTCCCAATTATTTTTCATCTATAATCTTTTCAGTTTGCCCCAATTACAATTTAATCTAATAAATTTTAGACTTATAAGTCTCTTTGGAGTTTTGATCCTCATCAGTGTGAAACGAGGTCAAAGGAAATAACTCTTTTATCATTTATTTGTTAACAATAAGAAAATATTTCTTTTTTTTTATCATTTATGATGTATTTCTTGTAATTATGCCAAGAATCATAGCTTTGTATTAAAAAAACAGTTGTTTTTCATCTTAAACATTGTCATCTCCTATCACACTTATACTTAAATAACATGTTTAAAAATGGTCGCTTAGGGTAGTTGTGTCTCCCACTTTTTATGAATTTATGGCAACAAACAGAAGAAATATTATGGATAAAGGAAAAACGAATCAAAAGCTGTTATTAAGGCCAGGAGATAACATCACTCTGTAACAAATCCACCTTTTCAATCCCACCTTGTTAAAAAGTTGCAAAAGAGAAGCATCGCCTTTCCTCCATTGGATCTCGATTATTATATATTTTGAGAAATGATATTGTAATATCTAACTTTTGCATAGCCTCTTTAAATAAAGTGATTAAATATGATATTCACATGAAAAATTATTTATTTATTTAGAAATTAATATAATATGATATAATACATTAGATTATTTTTTTAACTATAAAATAAATCTGACGTATTATGTAAAGTCGCATCAATTTTTTTATTTTTATTTTTATAGAAAGTAGACATTATTTTATTCATAAAATCGAAGTTACAGGACTAGTCAATACAGAGAAAAAATTTATATTACAAGCCAAACTACTCATCTATGGGAAGCTTT
>QEOT01002045.1:271059-346729 GCA_003123785.1 Pterocarya stenoptera
TGTGGATCTATTGGAAAGGTTGGTGGGGCAAGCTAATGTAGACGAATGTTGGAGTCACTTGCGGTTTGCAAATTAAGAGGGTTCAAACCTGCTTATATGGACTAATAATGAAAATATTTTGTTTTTAACTAAATCTGCTTGGGATTGTGTTCGTGTTCGGGGACAACAGATCGAGTGAGATAAATGGTGTCGCATAAATTCCTTCCGACAAAACTCTTTGTAACAATGTGGAAGGCATCGAATTAGGCGTTATGTGTTGATGACCGTTTACATCGTATCGGGCTCCCCATAGTTTGTCGGTGTGACTACTGTCAACATGAAAAATATGAAGACCAAAATCATGTTTTGTTTGAAGGGAAGTTGGCTACAAAGGTATGAAAATTCTGTGGATAGATTCAGGGTTTGTCAATTGAGAGTTGGCTATAGAGCAATCTACTCTTTAAATTCGAATGGATAAAGGATGCATTAAAGCGCGCTGAAGTGAGGCACCATTGTGAAAACTTCGTGTTTGAATGGGTAAAACACTGTTAGAATGTGACATTCCAGAATTTAAAGCCCTATACTTCCAGTCTTCCATTCACGATGGTCTTTATCTCCAACCAAACAATGGAGAGAGAGAGAGAGAGAGAGAGAGCGAGAGAGCGGCAGCATCCTAGAGAGAGAGAGTGATTAGAAGTTTGTTTGTTGGTTCATAGTGTAGGAGAAGTTGATGTTTGTATTTCTTTCGAATTTATTTATGTATTTCGAATTAATTTAAAATTTTTGAAATTTGATTTATGATTTCTCTCATATGTAGGTATTGGTGATTTGGGAAGATTTATTGGATTGCCCAAATTTGAGGTAAGATTCGTTAAACATGTGGGAAAGAATAATATGGTGATTTGTGAAAAAAAAATGGAATAATGTATTTGGGAAGTTGATGTATTTGGGTATATTGTATGATTTATGGAAAGAATTATATTAAATGAAATATGTTGGTATGTATTTGGGTATATTGTGTGATTTGTGAAAATTATGGAGTCTATGTTGGTATGTTAGTGTATTTGTGAAAATATGTTGGTATGTTAGTGTATTTGCATAAAATATGTTGGTATGATAGTGTATTTGTGAAAATATGTAGGTATGTTAATTTGCATAAAATTCTATGAAATATCCAAATTGAAATAATATTATTAATTTGCCCTAATTAAAATATAAACCGTAAACCCAAGTGGATATTAATTTTGAACCCAAATAATTAGAATTATTTCCATAAAATACCTAGATTGAATTGATATAATTAATTTGCATAAAATACCCTAATTAAAATATAAATCATAAACCCAAGTGGATATTAATTTGAATCCAAATAGTTTGAATTATTTCCATAAAATATCCAAATTAAAATAATATGATTAATTTATGTAAAATACCCTAATTAAAGTATAAACTATAAACCCAAGTGGATATTAATTTTTTTACCCAAATAATTTGAATTATTTCCATAAAATAAAGACATTACAAATAATATGATTAATTTGCCAAAAAAAAAACCCTAATATGATTAATAGACTTGGTTTACTAGTTTGAAGTTAGTATTATTTTTATATTCAATTGAACATGAGACCCGTTCGAGCTGAGTTGAGCCCTATTGTTCACAAAGAATGTTTGGGTACAACTTTTGAATTGTCCAAAGTGGACAGTTTGAGATTATATCATCTATATGGCAAATATATTCAGTTTAAACTCATATGTTAGTTTTGGAAAAGCATAAAAAATGATCTTTTTCCTCAAATGTCATTTTTAGCTTATTTGAAATTAAAAGTACTTTAATATGTAATATATAAACAATTTAATTTTTCCATGCGTAATGCTAGGCTGCCGCCCAGCAGTAACTGTTGGGCGCTAGGTAAAACCCAACATTTTTTCCTTTCTTTTCATATTTTTTAAACATCTTTAAATATTTTTAAAAATAAAAAAAAATATCAATATACTAATAGTCACTTTCTTAATCAATAAGTAAAAAAATAAATAAATACATGAGTTGTCAACATAAAAGGGCAAATTGAGTGTGTTAATGCTCTAAAAATCGCACAATAGGCCGGAATGAGAGAAAGAGTCATTCCCAACCCTCTGAGGCAATTCGGGCCTCGATTGGTACAGTCAGGTGCCCCGACAGTGATCCGATGCGGCTATACGATGTTAATGCGTACATCCATGGTAGTGAAAGAAAAACAAGTGCAGAGAAATAAAAAGAGATGAACATATGGATTTACATGGTTCAGCATAATGCCAACGTCCATGGGCGCTTGGGGAAGAGAAATCCACTATAATATTCGTATTTACAGTCTCTCATGGTCTTTCATTTCTCATTGTACAATGGTGGGTTCAGATACATTTACTGGAGAAAAACCAGCTCCTTTTCCAGAGGTTGAAGGATAAGTTGAAGAAGAATAAGATTCATCCCCTAAGGTCGTCCGGAATGAGGTAGGGTCAGCTGTGCATACCCAACAGCCTCTCCTTTTTCCCATTTCTCCTTACTACCCCTACCTCCTGACCCCCTGACAGCCCCTAAACCCCTGACCACCTAACAACGCCTACCTCCTGACCCCCTGACAGCCCCATGCCTCCTAACCCTTCTTGTCCCCTAGCTATTAATTGAGTGAGCTGGGTCAGGTCTTTGGGCCCAGGTGTTTACCCCCTTACAATACCCTACGATTCTTAAAGGTAGTTTGCTTCCAAAAGAAGACCTTGAGAATCTTCAAAAAGATAAAATGCAGTCAAATTGGTTTGATTGAGTACTTAGGGAAATAAGTTTCGGGGGCCAATCCCTGTTCATTTGTTCCTTTGGTTTGAGCAGAAAATATTTCCGAGCTTAGGTTAGGCGGGGGATGAGCTCGATTGCTTAGAGTGCGAGCGTCAGACTCGGCTAAGGTAGGAGATAGGCTCGACTGTGTTGAGTGTGAGCTCATATCTTGTCTAAGGCGGGAGATGGGTTTGATCGCGTAGAGTGCGCACGACGAATGGCCCGACAATCAAGAGACCTGCTCACTTGTTCGGACACCTGGGAGGTCGGGCGGTCCCAAACCTTTCCCAAACAGGATGCGAGCATGAAGCTCAGCTACGCAAGAAATAGGCTCAACCGAGTAAAGCGTGAGCACACAGCTCGGCTAGGGCGAGAGATGGACTCGACCGCGTGTGGTGCGAGAGCGTAGCTCGGCTAGGGCGGGAGATGGACTCAACCGTAAGCGGTGCGAGTACGTAGCTCGTCTAAATTGGGAGATGGGCTTGACCGCATAGAGTGCACACGAGGGATGGCCGGGTTGTCAAGAGACCTGCCTGCCTATTCTGGCGCTTGCTAGGTCGGGCGATCCCTGACCTTTCCCAAATAGGGTGCGAGCTCGGAGCTTGGCTACGTGGGAGATAAGCTCGACTGCGTAAAATGTGAGCGCATAGGTTGGCTAAGGCGAGAGATGGACTCAACCACATGTGGTGAGAGCGCAGAGCTCAACTGTGGCGGTAGTTGTGCTTGGCCATGCAAAATGTGTGTAGCCTGACGGTGCTTCTATATGTATGCTTGTTGTTATTGGAAAGTGTATGTTTGCCCAACATTTCCGTTTTCCATTTTGTTGGTGTTGGAGTTTATATGGAGTAGCCCAAGCAAAGTGATCAGAGGGCCTGTCGACCTGTGGATCCACCTTAAGCGTTTGTCGAGCCTGTCGACTCGTTCCAGAAGGTAACCAGCGCAAGGCGATTTTGGAGATCGAAGACCCGTTAACTCCGAAGGCTAGTTCCCGGAGATAACCCACTGACAGTGGTTATGGCTTGAGTCTAGAGACTCGAATTGTCTTGTGAGCAAGGCACTGGCAAGGGCTCGGGAAGCTCTGGCCCGACCTTGGACTAGCGGCAAGTCTAGGGACTCGACTTTGTTGAACAGGGGATCGGCGAGTTTAGGGATTTGGCTTTACTCCACAAAGAGTCTAGGGACTTAACTTCTTTGTTGAACGAGGGGTTGGCGATTCTAGAGACCTAGCCTTATCCCGCAGCTAGTTTAGGGACTTGACTTCTTTGGTTGCGAGGCCTTGATGATGGCTTGGGATCTGGTGCCCAACCTCGACCTCATGGCGAGTCTAAGGATTTGGCTTTATTTTATAGGGGGCCGACGAGTCTAGAGACTTGGCCTTATCCCGCAGCGAGTCTAGGGACTCGACTTCTTTGTTGAGAGGGGGGTGGACGAGTCTTGGGATTTGGCCTAACCCTACAGCAAGCTAGGCACTTGACTTCTTTGTTGAGCGAGGGGTTGGCGAGTCCAGGGATTTGGCCTTACCCCACAGCGAGTCTAGGCACTTGACTTTGTTGGCGTGTGGGTCGACAAGTCCAGGGACTTGTGTTCAGCCGTTGTACCGTGGTGAGTTTAGGGACTCGACTTTGCTAATGAAGGCGTTCGTCCGTGCTGAATTGCTTTGTCGGAGCACAGGGCCACTTGGCCTGTGTTTTGTACCATAGGAAGTAATTTTGTTAGTAGAATGAATTCGCACAAATTTTGAGGCAGAAAAACTGATGAGTTTTGGTCGTTGTAGTCGATTTTTTTGGCTTTCTTGAAAAATTGCTCGTTATTGGTTGTGGTTTCTCTGTCTTCTCACTCCTCTTCCTTCTTTTCTTTTTTTTAAAAAAAAAAAAAAAAAACTCATGCATCGCCTTATAATTGTGCAATGTGTGGGCCGATGAGTCTCATGTGGGTGAGGGATTGTCTGAGCAGGGGAGGCTTGGGTAGATAAAACTCAAGTAGTTAGTCTGAGTAGATGAATTTGCCAAGCAATGCATTTGTGCCGATGGGGTTTGTCCCGTGCTACGCCTTCCGAGCTGACCTAAGCTATGCTCCCGTGCAAGTGACTTTCCCTTGCACATGATTTGAACAGTGTTCTCGAGCAGTGCAAACTCTCCCGGTCAGAGCAAACATAAACTTTCTCGAACGAATGAAGGCTTTCCTGTGCTGTGGAGTTTTTTTGAGTGGTGGAGTAGTAAGTCGTGGAGTTTTTCTGAGCTACATGCGGAGTCCCAAGCCGTTCTTCCCAAGTGGAGTAATCCCTGGGTTGAGGAGGTGCCGAATAGTGGAGACCTTACCAGGCGGTGGCGTTTTTCCCAGGCAGTGTTCCATGCCCTGAGTTGTGGAGTTTTTCCTAGTGGAGGAGTCCCGAGCAATGCTTCCCGCGCAAAGTAATCCCTAGGCTAAGGAGGTGCTGAGCAGTGGAGTTTTTCCTGAGTTGGTGACCTCCGGGTCGATGACTTCCATGCTGGAGGCATTCAAGCTGGTGGGTCAAGGCCGAGAGTGTGTGAGCAATGGCCAAAGTGCTCGTGCGCCAGCCGTGGTGGTCAGGGACCACACCGACGTAGGCAGACGACTCCAACGGGCCCCAAGGTGGGCTATTATGCAGTGTATAGAGCGAGGTGCACACGGGGTGCATAGTCAACGCTCGTCATGGATGGGGGCTATAGCGCCTGAGCCAGAGAGTGCAAGCAGTTCACGTAGTGACTGCCGGCAAGGCAACCATGATCGTAGATGGAGTTCACGACCTCCTTGTTGTGTGCACGACAATGTGCACTTGGATGCACAACCGTTGGCTACAGCATGCCAATCGCAGGTGTCAAGGACACCACCAATGCGGCTAGACGATGCCGACAGACCACGGGGGTCTTCGTTGGTGCCCTTTCCGTCTGCAACATGGCTGGGCCATGCTTTGGCTCTTAGCACGACTGGACATGGTTCGTGCGAAACCATGCTGGGGGGGGGGGAGTGGGTGGTCAACAACCAGCCCAGAGGAGACATACAACTCCAGCGGTCATGGCCGCTGGCACTGTACCTAGGTCGTGCCAGGGCGGGGTCGTGGCACCCTTAGGTGCCTGGCGTAGCACTCCTGTGCATGGCACTGTGAGTGCTGACGTCCATGCACAGTGTCATGCCCAACACGTGTAGTGCATGGGCATTGTGTACTTAAGCAGTGCCTGTGCCCATCCTACTATTTTGTGCTCGTATAATTGAAGTGCACTGATCGGGGTGCACGCACTGCTCAAGTGTCTCAGGAGTTCTAGGCTCCCAAACTTGGACACTTACGCCAATATGTACTTTTGTTTTATGAAAATAGAAGTTGCAAGTTCAAGAGCACTTATCTAGGAAATTCCTCTGCCCACTCGGTGATTATTTAGTGCATCGAAAAATCATCTTTCTTCTACTTCCTGCTTAGAAAGTGATTAGATCCCACAGACGGCACCACTGTTAATTCTGTAAAAGTTGCACAACAGGTTGGAAGGGGATAAAGAGTTATTCTCGGCCCACTGAGATGATTCGGGCCTTGATTGGTGTGGTCCAGTGCCCCAGTAGTGATCTGGTGCATCTATACGGTATCAATGCATACATCAATGGTAGTGAAACGAAGATAAGTGCAGAGAAATAAAAAGAGATGAACACATGACTTTACATAGTTCAGCATAATGCCTATGTACACGGGTGCTTGGGGAGGAGAAATTCACTATAATATTCTTGTTTACAGTCTCTCATGCTCTCTCATTCCTCACTGTAGAATGGTGGCTTTGGATACATTTACTGAAGAAAAACTAGCTCCTTGTCCAAAGGTTGAAGGAGAAGTCGAAGACGGAAAGTTGAATAGTAAGAAAATCCATCCCTTAAGGTCATTCGGACCCCTCTATTTATCTGACTGCTTTTCCTGCTTCCCCTCTGTAGTGGTGAGGCAGGGTTTGCTGCACGTGCCCGACAACAATTTCTTTTTCCCATTTCCCCTGACAGCCCCTACCTCCTGACCCCGTTGATAGCCACATGCTTCCTGACCCTTCTTGTTCCCCTCTTGTCTCTTAGCTCCTAACCGGGTGGGCTAGGCCTCGTCTTTGGACCATAGTGTTTTACTTTTACCCCCTCACAGAGTGGACAAAATAGCATTATTCTTTTTTATATTAAAGAACTTTTAAAACTATTTAAACACTTTTTAAGATTGCTACCGAAATCCCAAACATGCCTTGATTGGTAATAAACTTGAGCATGGCTCGCGTTTGAATAAAATTAAACGAATAAAGCTAAACAACTAGCTAATTAGTTACGTACTCAATCTCGACTCGTTTACTCCTCTAAGATTCTAAAGACAGCTTATAAGATTATATCATGTTTATTTTTTTATTATATAACGATCAAATTTAATCAGAGTGCTATTTAACAATCGATAATAGTCGAAGGGTCGATGACATGTGTCAATTTCATAGCTCAGATAAAAAATTATATTCAACCATATATAAAGTATATAATATGTTATATATATAACAACATTTCCATCATACCTATAGAGGAGGAGTATGTGGAATGCAGTAAATTTGCTCAAGAAGGGACTGAAATAGAAGGTGGGGAATGGAGAAAAGATCCAAATTTGGGGGAACAAATGGCTTCCAACTCCCTCATCTTTCTCTGTCCAATCTCTTATCTCAGTGTTAGATAAAGATGCAAGAGTCTGTGAACTGATGCAAGGCAAAGGGGAGTGGAATGTCCCTTTGATTCGATGTATCTTTAGCAAGGAAGAGGCTGATCAAATCAGTGGTATTCCTATAAGCAGTATGGAGGTGGAGGATAAATTAGTTCGGGGTCCCTCGAAAAAAGGTCTCTTCTCTATTGGGAGTGCATACCACTTGGAGATGGGAAGAAAGCAGGCCTTTAGAGGGGAAAATTCAAGGCATGAGGAGAGGATTAAAAGCTGGGATAGCATATGGAAGTTGGATATCTCATGGAAAGTTCAGCTTTTCCTCTAGAAATTTGTAAATGACTTCCTTGCTACTAGGAAAAATCTTTTCTTAAAGAAAGTTATAGATAATCCTTTATGCCCCATTTGTAAACGAGATGAGGAGACAATTATGCATGTGGTTTGGCAATATCCTGTAGCTGGGGATGTGTGGTTAGAATCATCAAGAGCTATACAGAAAATGAATCAAGATGGACATAATCTGTTGCCCTTGTGGGAAGAATTGACTGACAAGCTCAATGTATTAGAATTAGAGGAGGCTGTTGTGGTGATGAGGGGCCTTTGGTTGAGAAGAAATGAGAGTATCTTTGAGAATAAGTTTTAAGTCTCCTACTCAAGTCATCAGATTGGCCAATAACAACTTGACAGAGTACAAGCAGGCTCTATAGATGAACAAGGCGGTAGGCTCTACAGAAAATGAAAAGAGCTGTAGTAGAACCTTGAGGTGGGAAAAGCCAAGATCATGTTTTGTCAAAGCTAACTGGGATGTAGCAGTAGACAAGAAGATGAGAAAGGTGTGAATAGGGGTTGTAATCCGTGATGAAGATGGGGAACCTCTAGTTGTTGTGGAAGGACATAAGTACAATGTAGATCAACATGTTGTGGCTGAAGCTTAGGCTCTATGGAAGGCTATGGATATTTGCAAGGAATTAAGACTAGAAAGGGTTATTTTTAAAGGTGATAGCACTAGTAATTGTCAAAGCTGTCAACAATACAAATGAAGATTTTTCTTTTTATGGTAGCCTAATTGAAGGCATAAAACAATTGTTAAATGGGAGGACAAATTGGTCTGTCCAATACACACATAGATCCAACAATGTAACAGCACACTTTAGCAAAGGAAAAGTTTATATTTACAGACATAATTAGTTTGGATAGAAGACATACCTAATAGTATTCAAAAATTATAGAGAGGGACTTGTAACGAGTGACACCCTAATATCAATAAAGATGTTTGTTTCTTTTTCAAAAAAAATAAAAAAACAATATATATATATATATATATATATATATACAGGGATGATAATTTATATTCTTGAAATTCTCGATTTCTCTGTCGCTTTGATGGCGTTTCTACCTCGAAATATTTACTAGTACCGATGATGCATGAAATCCAAATAACAACAGCTGACTCGTTGACCCAATGAGTTAAAGCTGAAAAGAACTGCACGTTAAAAATGATCAAAAACATCTGAAGGTCTGATCTCTGACTAGGACTCGGACGGAACACTAGTGGAACAACAGTGTTCAATCCAAACCACACCCATTCTGACATGTTCTCAGATCTTATGCACACGTGTGGCTCTCTCCCTCCACCCTTCCCCACTCTTCCCAGCTCTATCTGCATGAACATAGCATATACATATCACGTAGATCCTGATAAAGATATTGTCTGCCTCGGCTTTTCTTTGATTTTGCTGCTACTTCTCTTTGTCCTCTTCTTCGTACACAATATTGTCACGACAAATTAGCTGTCTACCCTTTTCGTTACACTTACTTCTTGGCCAGACGTTAATATATATTAACAATATAATATAAATAATAAAATTTACTTCTTTCTATTAATTTAATTTTTAAGATAATTAATAATTTCACATAACATCAAAATAGATAAAATCTTAAGTTTGAATTTTGACTCTATACTTTATCTCATTTAATTAAATATTTTATGTATTAGACCATTAAGCAAGGAGAAGTCTGGCTAACATATAAAGGAGAATGATAAAAAAAATATAATATAAATAATTAAATCTATCTCAAAAATTTTACGAATGATACTGCTATATCTCATATATTTTATCATTTTAAATCATATTTATTTATGTGATAATTATACGACTGCATATGATAAAAAGACAATGCTGCAGCCCTAGTTGGGGGCTACTGTTGGGGTCTAGCATTATTTTCATGTGTTTTTTTTTAAAGTTATTTTTTATATAGATTTTTTAACACTTTAACATATTTTAAAAAAATAAAATAAATTTAGAACATCATTAAAAGACACTTTTTTAATCAAAAAGTTAAAAAAAGTCATTAAAAAATATGTCCTTAATCAAAAAATAATTTTTATTTTATTTTGTGATTAAGAAAGTATTTTTTAATAATATTGTGAAATCTTTTTATTTTTTTAAATATTTAAAATTATTAGAAAAATCTATATAAAAAAAGAACTAAAAAAAGCACATATTAATACAAGCGGTAGTTCTTAACGAGAGCTGATAGCGAGATGTTTAGCATTTTCAATAATAAAATTTAGAACGAAAAGTACGATTTTTTTTCTTTTTTTTTTTTTTAAAAGAAACAATAACTAGCCCATTAACCAATGATCTTCATCTACTTTTGTTAATCAAGAGTTAGATGTTCGCATTGATTTGTATGGTGATTTATATGTACGTGTGTTTGTTACACTAACGACAGAGAAGGAGCAAAATTAATGTTCTTCTCACCGTTGTTAATTGTACTTCCTATCTATCTTGGGTACAATTTACTTGAGTCTTCTGTCAGGACCGTTCGTACGAATTATTTTTGTACGTTCAATCAGTGTGAAAATAATGGATCTTTTTCATGAAATGAGTTGGAAAAATCGTAAGTGCCGAAAGGCAACCGACCCGGCCTCCATGATGACATCACCTTAAAAAAACAAAAAACAAAAAACAAAAAAAAAAAAAAACTGTTCATGAATGGTATTTGGGCATATCCACTATAGGTGGTGGGAATCTTCCACCGCAGAAATAACTAAAATCTACGTGTATTTGATTCATTGAAAAAAAGAAAGGAAAAAAAAGGAAAATGCGTGGCCGAGGTAGTCCTGACTCCTGAGACATTTTCTGATTGTTTTATTTATTTATTTAATAATTAAGAAAGTATTTTTTTAATGATAATGTAATTTTTTTAAAAAAAAATATTTAAAAATATAAAAAAATTGTGAAAAAAAAAGCGTCAAATGAATAATGTCTCGGACAGGCTTTGTTTGCATGTGCGTATGAAAAGACAAAAAAATGCATAACTTTCATAAAAAGATCATGCATGGATGGACAAGGATTTACAGTATCAAGATATATATGTAGATTTTATAGAGCTGAAATGTCGGACGGTTAGATATATAAACAAAAAGGCCACAGAAAACCATATCTTTTCTTCTTCTATTTATTATTCCATGCACGTTTGTTTGTCCATCTGTAGATCATTTGCTTGCCATTATCGAAACTTAGACATTTGGGTTTGCATCACTAAGTTAGTTTTGGAAAGTGAGATGAGAATTTTTTATTTTAGATAAAAATTTAAAATATTATTATTGTTTTGAAATTTGAGAAAATTAAATTTGAATCTGAAAAAGTTAAATTATTTATTATATTTTGTGTAAAAATTTAAAAACATTATAATGATAAAATGAGATGAGATAAGAATTTTGTATTTTGTCTCCAAATCTACCCAGGTTCAAGAATAAAAAATTGAAGCCTATATATATTACAAGAAAAATGTATATTTATGATCTATTATTTACTATGAAAATAATTATTATTTTTAATCAAAATGAGTCAATTTTTATAATAAATAACTTGTCACGATTACTCGTTTTTTATAAAGCGACACGTGTTAAAATCTATTAGATAGTAAAAAATTAGTTCTCTCTGGATTCCATATATTTCTACTAAAATGATATTAATTAATGTTTACTGAGAAATTAAGTAATTATCATGTGACATGTCACAAGTCAAAATTCAGAACTAAAAAAATAAATAAAAAAACTAAAGTAATAATTAAGCAAGTTAATCTCAACTCCAAAAGTCAGCCATTTTTCTCGAGAATACACGTAATTGTGTCCATGGGATCTTGAGATTGAGAACATTAATGGTGAAAATGTACGTACTGAAGATCTGCTGCTGTGCTGTTTGTTGTCCCATTCATGTTTGGATCTGTAATTTGTTTAAGCTGTAGGAGACTGTATAGCATATGGTTTACACTTGGCACACATGCTGCGGCGGAGGAGATCTTGATCAGGACCCCCGAGATTCTATCACCCTCCACGTGTGCAAGATCTATACCCTGTACTACTAGATTCTTTGTTTAATCTAAGCTAGCTACACCCTTTCCAACATCTGCAAACTCATTTTTAATTATCATATATTTAATTAATTATATTACCCATTACATTACTACATATGACTTGTATATATTAATATCTCGTGAAGCAAGGCATGCAGAGTTTAGCTAGCTAGCTAGCTGGCTTAATTATAGGTAATATTTGGAATATATACCTTTATTAATTTTAGAAAAAATATATGAATTGAGCGTATTTTACAATATTTAAGATTATCAGTATAAAATTTTAAGAATAATATTAAATATAGTCTTATAATTTGTAAGTCTCGTGTCTCATGTATATCATTTGACAAAAAGTGAGTCTCACAATAAAAAAATAAGATTTACTCACTTTTTTTAGAGAGTATATATACGAGATTGGACATGACTTAAAACTGTATAAATTATTTTTCAAATTTTAATATTATATTTATGTATTGAATCATTAGACTTGATGAAGAAAGAAGAAAGTATAAAAAACTATTTATTTGTGGTCAGATATTTTTTATGAAAATGATTATTTCCTATTAAAATTAATCTTTTTCATCGCAAATAATCATTCTTATAATAAATAATCCCTCATTTATATATATATATATATATATTTAGTGAAATGTAAGATCTGAATACTGATAGGACAAAAGCCCTGCCGACACATTAAGTTATATTTACAATCTTGTTGTGCACTCATGGATCATGTGTATTTTATATATACACGACCTACCACAGTAGTCGAGCAACTTATAACTATTGCATGCAAGTGGGAACTCTAGTACCACTACTACTACTCTATAGTACTACCTGTCTACTTTGTAGTCACGTGGCAAGTTGCTAAAGTAGGGTAAATCTAATACGTGTGCACTGCATGCAGGGTGGAGCTCGAGAACAAGTTTGGACATATGGGTATGGTGCAATATTACATATTTTATGAGGGCATAACTTTGACTGTAGTTACTCAAAGACAAGCCCCTGGCAACATTGCAGATGCGATCGATTTCTTTCTTATTTTTTTTTTTCTTTTTTGTTCTGATTATAATGAGAGAGAGAGAGAGAGAGAGAGAGAGAGAGAGAGAGGAAGACTGTGCTCACAAGTAACCAGAGAGAGATTGAGTAGGGACAAATCAAGATATTGAGGAGTTAAAAATGCAGGGTGGAAATGGGCTGGACAGAATCTGGAGGGAGGCCATGACTGATCTGCGAAACATCACGGGAAGCTTCTTTACTCATTGTTTGGTACAATTAAGCACAGCCAACCAATTAAGTACCACTAGTAGTATTGTAAGTAGGGGGTACTGCTAGTACTACTACTACCGGCCTGCAGTTTGCGTGGTCATGTTGGTTACAGTCCGGATCTCTTATACTTTAAAATCTATATATCTATAATAAAAGAGCGGGTTAGGTATTAAGAATTCATGTGATGATTTAGATCAAAGTGCTCCTTTACAACTCTCATTTTAGATTGAAATACCCTTACTACATATCTTGATTTAACCAAAATGCCCATGCTACAGATCCCAGGTTAGGCCTAAATGTCACTTCTATATATCTGAAGAGATTTACAATATCCCTACAACATATTAAATTAGATAGAAATATCCCTGATCCAAATCAAACTATCTGATCAGTGACCCATGACAGAGATAGACGTTGCGATATACACCCATGACAGAGATGGGCGACAACATTTGGGTTGTGAGTGCTTTCCTAGTCCAGGAGCCAAGGTGTCTAGCTTCATTCTCCTCAGTGCTGCTCGTTGAGATGAGGAGCATTGTCTTCGTCTAGTGTGCTTGGCGAGGTGATGAGCCCTTTTGTTCTTCATGGTCACTTTTCCTTTCCACTCTACTCATCGAGGTGGCAACCTTCATACTTGTTTAAGGTGTTTGCTGAGGTGGTGAGCACTTTTGCTCTACAGTACTCACTCGAGTTTGTGAGCTTCAGGCTCCTTCACTGTGCTTGCTTGGGCTTGGGCCGGGGCGGGGACTTTTGCCTCTGCGTTGTTTTGAAAATACCAAATTTTATTCTTCAAATTTAAAATAATCTGCATACGGAGAATTGGGCACGTGCCCACCTACAAGTACTCCCAAACTGTTTTTTCTTTATTTGATATTAGGTAATGAAAAATTATTTGATCTTTTTAACTTGTAACTTTAATTTTGAAAAATTATTTGAACTTGTAAATTATTTGAAAAATTATTCGGATTCCCCCCAGTTCCCTCGTCTTTAATTTTGAAGATGATTGATCTATATCATTAGAATTGTCATAAGATCTGCTCCATCACTACCAGTAATCACCGGCGCCTGACCTCCGCATGCAGTCATCGGTGCACGTGGTCACCACGTCCCCCCTCCGAGTTATATATATATATAGCTTATTAATCTCTTTAATTTGACGAAGAATTTTTATTACCTTTTGGTCATTTATTACATTTTTCTCACTTTTTTTCTTCATTTTCTGCCCATTTAGTTATGTCTAGAATTAGAAATGAATAGTTGAGATAGTTTATAAATAATATAATATAATATTGTTAAAATATTATTTTTTAATATTATTATTATTTTTTAAAATTAAAAAAAATTAAATTATTTATTATATTTTATATAAAAATTTTAAAAAATAATAATAATAAAATAATACAGAAAAAATGAATTTTGAATTCAAACCACGGTTACCGGACCATAGCGGCATAGCCGCATAGCCACCATGCACGTACGATCCCTACTCTAGTCTAGCAACCAGCCTATAATACATGCATCTCCTTTATTGGATCTTAACTCCAAAAAATAAGTGTGGCCCAGAGCTGATTATGGCGACATATGTGGCCCCTGTGCCCTCCCTTTATAGCTAGCGGCCCAATGGCTCTGTATTTTCTAATTTATGTTGAATGCATAAATTTGTTTTTGTTTTCCCCGAGGATATGAAATATAAAGAGAATAGGAAGCTCCATCAATCAAGTTGAGAGCATTATTACTCGCTCGCTGCAGATTTCGATTGCATTATTACAACGTCCACCCATTCGAATTGCAACGAATTAAACCGTCTTAATTTATGATGGTCATTTCCACTGAGGAATATTAATATCATTGTCCCCTTTTTTTTTTTTTTTATTATTTATCGGAATGAGGTATTTGTAGGGGCTTCATTCTGGCATTATGAATATTATGGCATCCTAAGAATCTTGAGGGATTCTTATAAATGGGTATCTGTGATCAATTATTTATAACGAGAATGATTATTTGAGACGAAAATAAATTTATTTTAACAGAAAATAGTCATTTCGTTAGAAATAACTGGTCACAAATAAACAGTTTTATTATAGCAGATGATCCGAACTTGGCAAAACAATATGCACTAAGTGGTGTATTCAAAGCAGCACACAAAAGAAGCATGCATAAACGACACCATATATAAATATATATAGTCACCCACCGTCCANGATGATCAGAACTTGGCAAAACAATATGCACTAAGTGGTGTATTCAAAGCAGCACACAAAAGAAGCATGCATAAACGACACCATATATAAATATATATAGTCACCCACCGTCCAAACATAAAAACACTTGGACGTGTGCACGGCTAGCTACTTCCTCTCATATTCAAGAATTATTGCTTCATTGTTTTGTTAATTCCCTTCTGCATACTCCCTACTAGGTTGGCCCATGGCTGCTGATCAGTGGGTGTTTCAGAGAACTGAATCTTAGGCCTGCAGGCCCATCATGCCCTCCTTGTCACTTGGGTTGCTGTTATATATTGGTTCCCATTCACGGAATATATCATCCATTAAAGTCCTAGATCTTGGCCCGGCTATTTTCTCCATCGGTATTTGCACCATATCCGTTGCCTCTTTCCTTTCCAAACTCTTCAGTTTCAAAATATCCGCTCTTCGTCTTTGTTTGACACTGCCTTCTGTAATGCCTTGTTCTCATCTCCAAACATCCTTTTTGTAATACTTTAATGGAAGGCTCAAGTCATATGACTTATACTCTAAAAGAGAAAAAGTTTCTTTTTCCCAAACAATGTGGAATCCTATATACCATATACTCTTATCACTTATCAAAATGAGGGTATCACAATCTCCCCTCTTATATTACTTGTGAGAAACTAGAAACTGAATAGACAAATGGTAGAATCGAGAGGCCAACTTGCCTTATCATTTTGCTACATTTCATTTAAATAGTACAGTACAACTTTACAAGAGTAAATATGGTAATATTGTACAAAATGGAAAGTATGACTATTAGCATGATACAAGTGAAAGAGGAAATCAAGGAAAATTGATCACGCTGGTTCTGGAGGACATTCGGTTGCAGATGTAATTTTGGAATGTCCAGGAATACTTGGTCTAACACCCCCCTCAAAGTGATGGGGATCAAAATCACCATTAGTTTGGATTGTATGAAAGTGAATCTTAGAGCAGTTTGGCCCTTGGTGAAGAGATATGCAATATGATCTCGAGTAGAAATATGTTTCACTTGAATGTCTTTGTTGAGAACTTTTTCTCTAATGAAGTGGTAGTTTACCTCAACATGTTTGGTCTGAGCATGAAACACCGGATTAGATGCCAAGGCAACAGCTCCAATATTGCCACACCAAATGGTTGGTGTTCAAGTTAGGAGAAGACCAAGTTGCTTCATGAGCATCCATATCCAATATATTTCAACAATAGCAAAGGCCAAACTGTGGCACTCCATTTCTGTACTACTTTTGGATACAATTGGTTGTTTCTTTGCTGTCCAAGTGATGAGATTTTGTCCTAGAAATATGCCATAAGCTGTTGTGCTTCTACGGTCATCCGGATTGCCCGGCTAATCAGATTCACAATAAGCTTTTAAATTTATATCACCAGGAGTAAAGTAAAGGCCATACTCAATACCACCCTTAAGGTAGCGAAGCACATGTTTAACATCAATCCAATGGGGCTCACGGGGATCGCCCCAACTACACGACGATATTTAGTAGGATCAGACAATAATTCACCGTCTTCAAAGGAGAGTTTCGGACTTGACGTTGTTGGACAACTAAGAGGCTTAACACCCACCATTTTGGTGCTTTCAAGCAGATTATTTATGTATCTTATTTGACGTAGGTGGAGCCCATGTTGATCACAGCTAGCCTATACACCTAGAAAAGAACTCAGCTCATCCAGATCTTTAACCAAAGATGAATTTTTGAGAGATGAGAAAAATGAATCATTCGCAATCTTGCTAGAACCAGTGACCAATATGTCATCAATGTAAACCAACACATACAATTTTATAGAACTAGTAGCATAGATAAAAAGGGAATAATCAACAGTACACTCAGTGAAACCGTACTCCAATAGGGATTGTGAGAGGCATCAAAACTAAGCACATGGTGCTTGTTTGAGGCTTACAGAGACTTATGCAATCTACAAACATAATCTAGTTTATTCTCATCAACAAACCCTTGAGGTTGCTCCATAAAAGCCTCTTCATCTAAAAACGTATGCAGAAAAACATTTGAAATATCTAATTGACGTATATTCCAATTGCAAGAAACTGTTAAAGCAAGAATCATGCGAATTGTGGTGTGCTTGTAGGGAAGAGGCCAATGTGTTTGGTTATTGTGGTGCAGAAGTGTGGTTGTAGGATCTTGTTTGTTGGGCGTGAGCCTTAGAGAGGATTGATCATTCCTTATAAATATGTTCAAGACCTTATCTACAGGCAATGCATGATTATTCCTTAATACCCTCCCTCACGTGCAGTCCAAAATTTTTTTCTGGTCCTTTTCACGGGAAAAGTAGTGTGGGCCCCATTCGTCTTGTGGCAGACTTTGATACTATGAAAGAAACTAGAAATTGAATGGAAAAATGGTAAGAATCGAGAGGCCAACTTGCCTTTTTCTTATGCTACATTTCATTTAAATAGTACAGTACAACTTTAGAAAAGTAAATATGGTAATGTACAAAAATGAAAGTATGACTATTTAGCATGATACATTATACAAGTGAAAGAGGAAATCAAGGAAAATTGATCACGCTGGTTCTGGAGAAGATTGGGTTGCAGATGTAATTTTGGAATGTCCAAGAATACTTGGTCTAACATTCTCGACGTCCTTGTCAGGCTAGTTTACTATAGGTGGCACGGCTCAAGTCTCACATTTTTTATTAGGATAGACTCTGATACCATTTTTAACCCCCAATAGAATGTCTAAATCATATGGCCTATATTCTAAAAGGACTAGTTAATGATACAATTGGAAGTCCCATTTGAACATTATAAAGAACAAACACTTCTCATTCCTAAATATGTGGGATCCCATACACCACCTGTATGGGATCCCACATATTTTCCATTAGAGCATTACACTTTTCCTCGTTATTGGTCATGCCACATGGAAAGCAGAACTAGGGTATCGTACTTGAAGGGAACCCAAAAATTATGTTCTTTCACTATAACTGTGTGTTCCCTTGCCAGAGTTGTCTTCAACTCTATCTCCATCTCCATCATCAAAGAGTTGCCCCATCATATTCCATCTTCCTGGATATTCGCTTCCAATACCAAGCCTACTGTTTTTCTGATTTGAACTTCTATTTACCGATTCATACATAATAGCTGAAAATGACAAAGTAGTAACCAGAAAACTCTGTTTTAGAGTCCGTTTGATCTAGTGGGTTCTCTCTATCAAAATATTTGAGGACAAATAGATTTTGATCATGGATCTCAATCATTCTCTGCCTATCACTCTATCTCTGCAATTACTTCGCCAACCAAACACTTTCTTGCCTTTCTTCATTAATGATCCTTGTTGGGCCAAATAATGAGAACTCGATATTTGGGCTCAACAGGGGCCCACTAAAGCCCGTCTCATTAAAGAAGAACAATTTATTAATTGAATCAGTCAAATATTTCCAAGAGGAATATCTCGAAAGCAAAGTAGGATATGAACTCCAGTTTACAAGGAACCACTCACTACTACTAGTGGGATGAGACACAAAATTCTTATTTCTTGGGCCATCCTATATGCCGCATCGGAGTTTTTCCCGGCCCCATAGTGGCCATCCCTGATCACATTCTTATTTCTTGTTGATTGATCTTTGAAGCCTAGTGTTAATCAATCCGATAGGAATTGGAGTGAAAAATGTTGGTGCCATCTTCGGGAACGTAGTACCTGCTAAATTTATTCACTCCCAAGTTCCTATAATGTCGATTTAAACTCACAAGTCACGTAGTGCTTTGGATGAACGAATTGTTGCACTTGATTAAGATTTAGCTAGTTTGTCTAAAATACATCTACATCAAACTAGCTAAATCTATAGTAATTTTATCCATCAAGTACTTGGCTAGCTAAATCTAGCCAGCCCAAGTTGCTGGCCAAATTATATTTTGGCCATAAAATATTCTTCCCGAGTCATCATGCGCGAAGCCACCTTCACAAAACGTCTGGTGGTGAAAACTAAAAACACAGAACGTCTCCTTCTCCGTATGCATTGTCTCTGTAGAAAATCCATTTTTCTATAGATTTCTCTCATATTTTGCTCTATGGGGACTTCATATTTTTAAGAATCTTTGACTTACATTGTTTTTATCGAGATATATAGTATTTTTTTTATTAATGCTTTGAGGGAGGGCCAATCCCGGAAGGGCCCGGGCCCAAGAAGGCTAAGTTATGGAACCTCAGGCCCAAGGAAGGAAGCTGGAGACCTCAGGCTAGAGAATTAGGTACCGAGCATGTGGCCCATCCCAGAAAGGCCCGAGACCAAGAAGGTCGAGCTATGGAACCCCAGGCCCAAGGCAGGAAGCTGGAGACCCCAGGCCAAAGGATCGGGTACCAAGCGCAAACCAACCTAGGATGGCCTATTGACACCAAGCTCAGAGGTGCCAAGGAGAACGTCCCAGGGCTCAGCAAGTTTGCCGAGCCCTATCACAAAGCACCGGATAGGACGATCGACTACATCTTGATGGTGGCACGTGCTGGTCACGGATTCAACAGACTCAAGACACATTGGTACACAATGGTATGCCCCGTGTACAAAGGGCGTCTTGCCTGCGATCTGACACACTGTCCTGGCAAGAAGGTGGCTACAGGACAGACCTAGCACGGTTGACACAACACGATCTCCCACTAGGCCACGGACTGACACACTAAGGCAACAGGAAAATGAGCGGTGGCAGGTCTGACACCTGACACACCACGATCTCCCTCAACAGCGAAACCTAGATTAGGTATAGATAAGGGAGATCCCTTCTACGGGAGGGCTTTCTCTGTTTCGCTCTCTTAAAAAACCTTACGATAATTCTGTATTTCTAAACTTTCTTCATAGAATCACCCACTAACTTAGGCATTGGAGTGACCCCAGGCTTCACTAGAGTCTCTTCTCCCTCTTAGTTGCAGGTAATTCAGAACTTGGACATCATGGTGCCACTTGGGTTGCGAACATGACAACAACAGTGGCACCGTTTATGGGATTTGTTTTTTTCATAAAAGCATGTACTTCACATGTTGGCAAGAAAGCAATCCCAAACTACAAGAAGGGAAGATTACAAGGAAGAAACGATGGAAGCAAGACTCGTAAGCATGGATGAGACCATAAGGAAGCTAATAGAGGAAACGAGGATGCTCTGCCAGGAGAACGCGACCCTCAAGTTCGCCAACGAGGAGCTGGTGGGGGGAGCAGAACCAATCGGCAACGAGCATGAGGATTCGCGGTGGGCCCTAACGGACACTACGATAGAAGAAGAGAGATGCGAGATGCACCTCAAAATCCGAGAGCTTGGGGACAAATGTGCTGAAATGGAGAAGAATATAGATGCCCCATCAACCGTAGAACAGCTAGTCCTCAGCTTCGACCTCCCATACAGCACAGGAGTCATGGCTGTGCCACTTCCTCGTCCCCCAAATGGAAGCCTACGACAGGTCCAAAGACCCGCTGGAGTACCTGGAAACATTCAAGGCCCACATGACCTTGCATGGTTTCCCAGGAGAGGTAGCCTACCGAGCCTTCCCGCTAACTTTGAAGGGAGCCGCCCGGACCTAGTTTGGATCGTTATCATCAGGAACCATAGAAAGCTTTGAGGAGCTCGCCCGCCTCTTCATGACGTAGTTCCTGGCAAGTCGTAAGAGGAGACGCCCGACAGCTTACCTCTATATTGTCAAGCAGTGGGATGGAGAAAATCTAAAGTCATATCTCTTGCAGTTCAATCGGGAGCGCATGACCACAGAAAACCAAGACGAGAAGATCATGTTAGGGACACTCCTAGGAGGAATTTGGCCACTGAAGCTGTTTATGTCCGAGATAGCAGTAAAGACTCCTACCACACTAAAGGAGTTAATGGACCGAGCATATGGGTTCATCAACGCTGAAGACACCCTCGAGGCCCTGACTGCCCCGTGATGATCTGAGGTAGAACGGGCAGGCCTGAAGGTGTCAAGGTAGCGGCCAAACTACTATCGTGGAGGAGAAAGGAGGGGAGCGTCGGATGCCAAGAAAAGGAGTGAAGCACCAGCTCGGCCCCTAGGGGGGCACACCCACACAAACCTCACAGTAGAAGGGAACTATCGCTCGAGCCCCAAAAGAGAATGACCCCAAGAGGTGGAGAATCGCCCGTATTATAAGTATCACATGAATAACTGACATAGCACCCAGGACTGCTACGCCCTAAAGAGAATAACGGAAGAAGAGCAAAATATAGGGCATGCCGAATGGAGAATCAAATGGACCGACATGGAGGTAGGCAACCTAAGTTTCCAGCAACGAGAGAACCAGAGGAGATGGGGAACAAGGGACAGAAGGTGAAGAAACTCTCTAGTGGAGGACAGACCGCTTGGGGAGATCAACATAATCACTAGAGGATATGCTGGAGGTGGAGCCACTTTGTTAGCCTGAAGGCACACACCCGAAGGGCCTGCTACAAGGAAGTGTTCAGCGTCGAAAGGGGCACAAGCAGGCCACTGTGGCGTACTGGAGGAGCGACGATAACCATCGACAAAGGGGATGAAGGGTATCCTCCACCCACATGACAATGCATTGGTGGTAACGATGTAAGTGGAAAACTTAAAAACCCGGAGGATCCTGATCGACAACAGCAGTTCGGCCAACATCCTATTTTGGGAAACTTTTGTGAAGATAGGCATCAATCCGGATCGACTGCGCCCGGCTCCAATGCCACTCAAGGGCTTCATGGAAGACGTTGTTCAACCAATGGGGGCCATTACTCTTTCAGTCCTAGCAAGGAAGGAGCCCAGGACCGTAGCCACCATGACTGACTTCTTAGTCGCTAAGGCCCCATCCTCGTACAACGCCATACTGGGCCTCCCCACCTTGAATAGTTTGAGGGTGATAACGTCCACTTACCACCTCAAAATGAAGTTTCCTACCGACTCGGGAGTGGGCGAAATCTGTGGCGAGCAAGTCATGGCTCATGAATGCTACGACTGAGAACTAAGACATGAGGTCAAAGTCATCATGTTGATCGAAAGGCAGAAAGAAGCACTCAAGTTGGGTTCACCTCTGGTCCTGACCGAATGGCACGAAGAAGTCCGCGATGAATAGGTCCTTTGGCAGGCCTCACGTAATGAACCTTTGGAACTTGTGACAGTCGATCAACAAGAACGGGGATGACAGGTTTGGATCCGGACGAAGCTGAACCCAGATATGAGAACAACCCTAATATCTCTCCTTATCGAACACCGAGATGTGTTCGCTTGGAGCCACGAGGACATGCCCGGGATCGCAATTCCATCATCAAGCACTGGCTTTGCGTCAAACCAATGGCTTGGAAAGTTAAGTAGAAATGGCGAAGCTTCAGCGCTGAGAAGTATGGGGCAATAGCCGAACAGGTAGATCGCCTCCTAGCGGCAGGATTCATCCGGGAAGTCCACTACAAGGAGTGGCTATCTAATGTAGTTTTGGTGAAGAAGGCCAACAAGAAGTGGCGAATGTGTGTCGACTTCATCGACTTGAATAAAGCATGCCCAAAAGATAGCTTCACATTACCACTCATTGACCTAATAGTGGATTCGACAGTAGGGCATCCCTTCCTTAGCTTCATAGATGCTTGTTCAGGGTATAACCAGATTAGAATGAACCCGAGCGACGAAGAAATGACAATGTTTGTAACGGACCGAGGGCTCTACTACTACACAGCAATGTTGTTCAACTTGAAGAACGCAAGGGCCACCTACCAAAGGTTAGTCAACCGAATGTTTAAACAACAGATCAGACGAATTGTGGATGTGTACGTAGACGATCTGTTAGTGAAAAGCAAAAAGTCCAGGCAACATTTGGTAGATTCATGAGAAGCGTTCTCCGTCTTCCAGCAATATCGAATGAAGCTCAACCCGTTGAATTGTGCATTCGGTGTAGAGATGTGTAAATTCTTGGGGTTCATGGTCTCTGAGAGAGGGATCGAAGCGAATCTCAAGAAAGTAGAAGCAGTGATGGGAATGCCTTCCCCTCGTAACCTTCATGAAGTCTAGAGGTTGGCCAGACGAGTGGCAGCCTTGAACTGGTTCATCGCCCAATCAATCGACCGGTACCAACCATTCTTCAAAGTCTTGAGGAAGGTCCAAAATTAAGATGAGAATTGTGAAAAAGCCTTCACCGATCGGAAGTTGTACCTGAGTTACCCCCACTACTAAGCCAAACTGGACTAGGTGAGACCTTGACCGTGTACTTAGCAGTGTCCCCATACGTCGTATTAGTTGTACCCATTGGGGAAATAGAAGGAGACTGCAGCTCTTCTACTACATGAGCCGAGCCTTCCATGGAGCAGAAGCAAGGTACCCCCGAACAAAAATGCTGGTATTTGCCTTGATTGTCGCAGCTAGAAGATCAAGTATTTCTAAGCCCACCAGATGAAAGTGCTCACCGACCTCCCCCTCAAGGAGGTGCTATAGAAACCAGACAACTCGGGACGGCTCACCAAATGGGCAATCAAACTCAGCGAATTAGACATGGAGTACTAGCCCTAAGTCGCGATCAAAGGACAAGTATTGACAGGTTTTATTGCTGAGTTCACCAGTTTGGGTGGCCCCCAAGAAAAGCCCTGGTAGGTCTACGTAGATGGCTCGTCGTGCCGGGTTGGCAGAGGAGCCAGGGTGCATAATGTCATTGAGCAAGGAGAGGGGCACAGCTATGCAGTCAAGCTGGCCTTTAAAGTGATCAACAATGAAGTTGAATATGAAGCACTCCTAACGGGAATGTAATCGCACGGTTACTAGGAGCTGAGGAAATAGAAGTGAGGGCAGAATCCCAAGTTGTGGTTAGCCAAGTACTAGGGCAATTCGCCACAAAAGGAGAAAAATTGAAGAAGTACCTCCAACTGATTTACAACAAGCGTGACCACTTCCGCTACTTTGGCATTCAACAGGTGCCAAGAGGAGAAAACCATAAGGCAGATCACCTAGCAAGGGTCGGGTCTGGACAGAAGGAACTTTCACTTCTAGAACACACAGTGGTCTGGACGGTCGATGCTCCGTCCATCAGGGAGGAAGTGTCTGTTACGATCCAAGCACCTCCCGAATAGGCGATAGACATCCAGAGGTTCTTGCAGTAAGGGCAACTACCCAGCGACTCGAAAGAAGCAAGAAAGATCAGGAATAGGGCAACTTGGTTCACCCTGCTGGAAGGAGTCCTATATAAAAGAGGTTTCTTTGAGCCGCTCCTTAGATGCCTCTCACGGATTGAAGCCCAATATGTGCTAGCAGAGATCCACAAAGGAATTTGTGGAAGCCACTTAGGGGGAAGGGCTTTAGCTGCAAGAGTAACCTGGGCTGGATACTACTGGCCCCATTCTCTCAGAGATGTGGAAGAATTCTCCAAGAAATATCAAAATGTCAGGAGCACGGGTTGATCTTGCACTGCTTGGCAGAGGAGCTGACATCAATCACGGCCCCGTGGCCTTTAGCCCAATGGGGTCTAGACCTGAAAGTCCCCTTTTCGGTGGCAATGGGAGGAGCCAAATTTGTCATGATTGCGGTCGACTACTTCACTAAGTGGGTCGAGGCAGAGGCACTCGCAACATCACCTCCTGAACCATCATGAAGTTCCTGTGGAAGTTGGTAGTCCACAGATTCGGCATACCTCACAGTTTTGTATCAAACAACAAAAGATAGTTTGACTATACACACTACCGGGAATGGTTCACAGAACTTGGGATTAAGGTACAATACTCCTTGCTAGGGCACCCTCAAGCCAGTGTGCAGGCCGAGGCAACCAATAAAACCCTCCTCTCCACCCTTAAGAAAAGGATTAGGGCACACAAAGGAGCGTAGGCTGAAGAACGCCCAAGCATTCTATGGGCAGGCCAAACCACTGTTCGAACCCCATCGGCAAGAAGCCTTTTGCTCTCACGTACAAGAGTGAAGCGGTAATTCCTGTAGAAGTCGGAATACCCACATTCCATATCCAACGCTTCAACCTAGACACAAACAACGAAAGACTAGCCAAAAACTTGGATGTCCTGGTGGAAAGAAGAATAGAAGCAGCGATACGAGTGGAAAGTAATAAGTGAAAGGCAGACAGTACTTCAACAAACGAGTCAGGCCACGATCCTTAAAGGTAGGCGACGTGGCGCTGCGACAAACGGGAATAACTACCCCGGAGGAAGGAAAGTTGGAGCCGCAATGGGAAGGACCTTATGTAGTCACTGCTAGCAACCAACCTGGCTCCTATTGCCTTAAGGACAGCCAAGGACATGAGCTACGCCACCCCTGAAATGCCAGACACATAAAAAAGTATTATGTGTAGAAGCATAAGGTAGCAATTTGTATGAACAATTATGAATGAACAAGAACATCAGGATGTTTTTCTCAAATCTCCTATTGTCTAAACAAAACAAAGTCGAGTCCTTACACTCGCAAGAAGACAGGTCTCTCGACTCAATATAAGCTGAGTCCTTGCACTCATAAGAAGACGAGTCCCTTGACTCGTTGCGGGGTAAGGTTCCAAGTCTCAGGATTCGGTCCCAACCCCCCGTCCAACAAAGCTGAGTCCTTACACTCGCAAGAAGATGACTCCCTAACTCGCTACGGGGTAAGGTTCTAAGTCTCAAAATTTGGTCCCGACCCACCCGTCCAACAAAATTGAGTCCCTACACTCGCAAGAAGAGAGGTCCCTAGACTCAATTAAAGTCGAGTACACTCATCAGGTGATGGGTCTCTCGACTCGATATAAGCCGAGTCTTTACATTCGCAAGAAGATGAGTGCCTTGACTCGCTGTGGGGTAAGGTTCCAAGTCCCAGGATCTAGTCCCAAACCCCCGTCCAATAAATTTGAGTTCCTATACTCGCAAGAAGATGGGTCCCTTGACTCGATAAAAGTCGAGTACACACGTAAGAAGACGGGTCTCTCGACTTGATATAAGACAAGGCTTTACACTCGCAAGAAGATGAGTCCCTTGACTCGATAAAAGTCGAGTACACTCGCAAGAAGACGGGTCTCTCGACTTGATATAAGACAAGGCTTTACACTCGCAAGAAGATGAGTCCCTTGACTCGATAAAAGTCGAGTACACTCGCAAGAAGACGGGTCTCTCGACTCGATATAAGCCTAGGCCTTACACTTGCAAGAAGATGAGTCCCTTAACTCGCTACAGGGTAAGGTTCCAAGTCTCAGGATTTGGTCCCGACCCCCCGTCCAACAAAGTCGAGTCCCTGCACTCTTTAGAAGACAGGTTCCTTGACTTGATAAAAGTCGAGTAAACTTGCAAGAAGACGAGTCTCTTGACTCGATATAAGCCAAGTTCTTACACTTGCAAAAAGGTGAGTCATTTGACTAGATGCGGGGTAGGGCCCCCAAGNTTCTCGACTCGATATAAGCCTAGGCCTTACACTTGCAAGAAGATGAGTCCCTTAACTCGCTACAGGGTAAGGTTCCAAGTCTCAGGATTTGGTCCCGACCCCCCGTCCAACAAAGTCGAGTCCCTGCACTCTTTAGAAGACAGGTTCCTTGACTTGATAAAAATCGAGTAAACTTGCAAGAAGACGAGTCTCTTGACTCGATATAAGCCAAGTTCTTACACTTGCAAAAAGGTGAGTCATTTGACTAGATGCGGGGTAGGGCCCCCAAGTCTTAGGATTTGGTCCCAACCTCCCGTCCAACAAAGTCGAGTCCTTACACTCATAAAAAGACGGATCTCTCGACTCGATATAAGCTGAGTCCTTACACTCACAAGAAGACGAGTCCCTTGACTCACTAAGGGGTAAGGTTCTGAATCCCTAGATTTGGTCCCAACCCCCCGTCTAATAAAGTTGAGTTCTTACACTCGTAAGAATACGGGTCCCTCGACTGGATATGAGTCGAGTAAGTAGGATAAGGTCCTGAGCCCACACTAGAATTGCGCAAGAAAAAGAGATGGAAGAGAGAAAGAGGAAAACAAAAGAACACAATAGTTGCAAGAGGCAAGCTTTCATTAAGTTTGTCAAAGCATACAACTTACAAGGTACTACACAAAAAAAAAAAAAAAAAAAAAAAAAGACTGAGCTAAACAAGGTACTACAAAAAAAGGGGGAGAAAGGGTGGGGGGCTCGAGCCTATCACTGGGACGAAGGAGGGGGAGGAGCGCCTGGGAGAAGGGAGGATACCCTGGCTTCCCAAAGTTCTTGACAAAAGCCTGCTCCTCAGAACCTGGAGGGAGGGATGCTAAAGAAGAGGCATGCAATTCCAGCTTGGGATGCTGCAACAGGTGTTGGTGCATCCTTCTAAGGTTATCACAGAAGCCGTATAACCAGGTCACGTCCTGGATGGCGTTGGCAATCCGAGAACAGAACTCCTTGGAATACTTCGCGACGTCATCCAGACAAGACTTCAAGTTGGCAATCTCCATGTTGTGGGACAAGAGGTCGATGTTCTTCTGGATCCTTGATTGCAAGAGCTCACCAATGCGAGCCATCGCCTGCGGCAATTGTTCCCGTATGTGTTGGACCTCCTGTGAGTGCTTGAAGTTCTCGAATAACAGTCTCAAAGCTGTTCAACTGCTAGGACTCAACCCCGTTGGGATTCCTCCAACTCCCTTCGGGCAAACTCTGTCTCCTCCTTGGACTTCTACAATTCCTCCCGAACCGACTCCAATTGCTCCCGAGTGGTCCCCAGCTCTACTTCCCGAGTAACTAAGTTCCGCTCAGAAGCAATGCGAGCCTCTTTGAGTCGATTCTTCTTCAATGTCAAACGAAAGAAGTTCTAGTTGGCATTGTGCAAAAGGCCCTTGAGAATCTTCTTCTTCTCTTTGCACCTCGCGACGACCCGCTCTAGATGCTGATTTTGCTCCTTCATGAACTCCACCTCCGTGATTAGTTCCTTCTGCTCGGTCTTCAGGTCCTTTATCCTTCGAGCCGCTTGCCTTAACTTGAAATGCCCGAAGTGCCCCAAGGAACCGAGCTCCTGATTAGTCTCCTCCAACTCTCCCAATTACTCCTCGATCGTCGTGGCCAATTGGTTCGCAGTCTACAGAGAAAAAAAAAAAAAAAAAAAAAAAGAGAAAAGGAGTTTTGTGAATAATAATGTGAGCAAGAAACAAGGCTGGCGCCTGCATTCGCTCCGCCTTGGGAAAAGATGAGTATACCTGGGAAAACAGGGTTTGCAACATCCGGCCTATGCACTCAGAAGCATCGGCCCGAGCCTTGTCCAAAGTCGAGGCCGGGGTCTGCATTCGCTTTGCCCCGGAGGAAGGTGAGGGACTAGCAACCACCAGTTGACAAGAAAAATTGGGAAGGGATCCCCAGGTCTCGATCCATGGCCCAGGCGCCAAGGGAGATGCAGCAGGAGGAGCTTCGGGACTCAACCCCTCGCCTTCCTCACCTTCTCCATCTCCTTCTTCTCCGTCTTCTTCTTCTTCATTATCTCCCCCCCCAAGGTCGTGGAAGATGAATTCTGCCTGTGTCCCTTCTGGGCTTGTGGCTTAGGAAAGGCTTGGCTCAGCCTCCCGTGACCCGGGTTTTGGGTCATCTCGCCTTCATTGCCCATAGTGTCTCCGTGAGTGTCTCCATGAGCTGAGGCTCGAGAACGGCTTTGCTTTTCCTCCCGTGACCCAGGCTTCGGGGTCGTCTCGCTATCTCCATGAGTTGAGGCTCGGGAAGGGCTCTGCTTTGCCTCCTGTGACCCGGGCTCTGGGGTCATCTTGCCTTAATCGCCTATAGTGTCTCCGTGAGTGTCTCCATGAGTTGAGGCTTGGGAAGGGCTTGGCTCTACCTCCCATGACCCAGGCTTCGAGGTCGTCTCACTGTCTCCATGAGTTGAGGCTGGGGAAGGGCTCGGCTCTGCCTTCGGTGACCCGGGCTCCTGGGTCGTCTCTCCTCCCTCTCCCTTAGCATCTCCTTGAGTTGAGTCTCGAGAAGGGGGCTGCCTTGGGTCTTGGGGTCCAGTCAACGAACCTGCCTATGGGACCTTGCCGGACATCTACTCTTGAAGAGTGTCCTCAAAAGTAGTAAAGGGCTCGAATGAGCCTAAGGGGTGCGCCAGAGAAGCAAATAATGGTGCCTAAAGATCGTAAGTATCTAGTTCTTCTGCAAAAGGAAGCAATGGGTCCTGAAAGGGCTCAGCTGGCCGAGAGCTCGTCGCGATAGAGGGCCCAGCAGCAGGGCCTAAACTGCTATGAGATGATGTCGTTGTCCCCTACGTCGAGGGAACCGGAATCTTTGAACACACGGACTCCGAGATGTAAGGCATTTGGGACGCTTCCTGATTCCCTAACACGACCACCAGAAGGAGAAGAGCCCCCAGTGTCACCACTATACGGGGAGAATTGTTGCGTACCTTCGGCCACTTGGCAGGGCGGCTAAAAGGATGGTGGCACGTTTCCGGCGAGAGGGCTGGTCCTCAAGAGGCAACGGATGCTACCCAGGAAATTCCTTTCTATGGCATACAAGCGGTTGGGCATAGACAAGTAGTCACGAATATTCTCGTCAGAAAGTACCACATTGGTCTACGACTCATATGTGTGGGCCCTCGCCTAAGCTCTGACCAACTCGAATTGAGCCTCTTCCCTTCGATTGAGGGTAAACTCCAGGCTCTTCTCAAATGGAGGGTACCCACAACACGACTGAATGGGGAACTCCTCATGGGCAGCTTCCCCTTCAGGATATTCCCAATCCAGGCTTGACATGAAGAAAAATGTTCGGGGCCATTCCTTTATGCTACAGTGACATTACTCGCACGAAGCGATCTTTTGGCTCGAAGATTGGGCCTGGAATCTAACGATGCTACCCAGTCGGTAAATAAGTTAATAGGTGTAAAAAAACTCCCGAGGCATCAGGTTTGGATATTCTTCGGGGGTCTTGCTTAGTACCATCCGATAGATGATACAACTGGAAATCAGGAGGCAACACATGTTAGGGTGGAGCTGCAACGGGGCCAGTCCAAGGTAATTTAAAACTTTTTGAACCGGGCGACAGAAAGGGAGGTGAAGACCATTTTCAAACATTAACTGGAAGAGAGCCACTCTCGTTGCGGTGCCGTCAAGGTTCGCCGCATGCTCTACCCGAGGCATCTCTAGAACCATGGAAAGGGGAATCCTATACTTGGAGCAGAATGCCCTAAGGTTAGCGCTAGAGATAGAGGAAACCCAACGTTTCCCCTCGAAATATGGAGGAATGAGATTGGCTTTGGGTGCTATCATAATGGTGGGAAGCAATGGAAAAATGGTGACTGAAGAAAAAGAAAAGAGCAGAGCACGACGGTTGGAGAGAGAACGAGAAAAATGGAGAAGGAAAGAATAGTCGAAGGGGGAACTATCGAAGAAGAAATGGAGAAGGAAGAAGAGGGGGGAGTGCCTTAAATAGGAGATGGAAGCTGTAAGGAGGCTTGGGAAACAAAGCGACACTGAGGGAAGTGACGTTAGCAAACGCCACGCGCCACCAACAGCCGAAACGACAACAAGCATGGCAACCGTCGGGTTAAAAGAATGGGCAGCACGGACCAATAAGGTCCTAGAGCATGGAAAAGGACAGTCAGCATGTCCAATCAACCTTCGAGAAATGGGACGATCGCAGGAAACAAGGAGAAGAATTTTTTAAGCGTGCAAGTGGTCTCAGAAAGTCGAATCGACGGAAACCGAATTGCCAAAAACTGAATGGGAGGCCTCGAGAAACTTGAAGCGCTAGAAGCCAAACGAGCAGAACCATGATAAAGGAGTTATGAATTCCCACCCCGTGATTGTGATAGGAATTCGCGAGGTACTGTGAGAGAGGGCCCATCCCGGAAGGGCTCGAGTCCAAGAACGTCAAGCTATGGAACCCCAGGCCCAAGGAAGGAAGTTGGAGACCCCAGGCTAGAGGATCGGGTATTGAATGCAAACCAACCCAAGATGGCCTATCGACACCAAGCTCAGAGGTGCCAAGGAGAACGTCTTGGGGCTCAACAACTTGTGGAGCCCTATCATAAAGCACCGGACAGGATGGCCAACTGCACACGAACAACGGCATGTGCCTGATCACAGATTTGACAGACTTAAGACACACCGCGATCAATGCTAGTGCCAGGAGACCTGGCATGCAATGGTACGCTCCACGGAAGGGCCCGTCCTAGAAGGGCCCGAGCCCAAGTAGGTCGAGCTATGGAACCCCAGGCCCAAGGGAGGAAGCTGGAGACCCCAGGCCAGAGGATCAGGTATCGAGTGCAAACCAACCCAGGATGACCTATCGACACCAAGCTTAGAGGTGCCAAGGAGAACGTCTCGAGGCTCGAAACTTGTTGAGCCCTATCATAAAGCACTGGACAAGATGGCCAACTGCACGCGAACGATGGCACGTGCCCGGTCATAGATTTGACTGACTTAAGACACAACGCGATCAATGCCAGTGCCAGGAGACCTGGCACGCAATGGTATTCCCCACGTACAAAGGGCGGCTCGCCTGCCTATCTGACACATTATCCTGGTAGGAAGGTGGCTGCAGGATAGACCTAGCACGGCTGACATGACACGATCTCCCGCTAGGCCGCGGACTAACACACTGGGGTGATAGGAAAATGAGTGGTGGCAGGTCTGACATTTGACACACCACGATCTCTCTCAATAGCGGAACCCGGATCAGGTATAAATAAAGGAGATCCCTTCTACAGGATGGCTCTCTCTCTTTCGCTTTCTTAGAATACCTTACGATAACTTTGTATTTTTGAACTTTCTTCATAGAATCACCCACTGACTTAGGCATCGGAGTGACTTCAGGTGTCACCAGAGCCTATTCTCTCTCTTAGTTGCAGGTAACGTAGAACTTGGACATCGTGGTGCTGCTGGGGATGCGAAACACGACATCAACAAATACTTTCTCATGAGAAATTCTATATAACTGTTGAAAAAATATGATCGTTAAAAAAATATATATGTTAAAAGAATATGATCATTGCAAAAAAAAAAAAAAAATTGTAAAAAAATTATATCCGTTAGAATAATATGAACATTAGACAATTAATGTGTACTTTTTTAATAACGAATAAATATTTTAATTATTATTAGAATTAAAATAAATAAAAATAATAAAAATAATATTTTAATAAAATAATAATAGATTTAAAAAATTTGTTATTTGACGTAGTTAACTTTTTTTTAAAAAAATTTAATCCAAATTTATGAAAAGAATGGATAGGTTAAAAAAGCATGAGAAATGGCATTTGTGGATTTCCTACCAGCCACTTTGTCAGGGCTAGTTGATCAACTTGTTGATGTGAGAGCTGAGGATTACTGGAGATCCAGTCTGCAAAGAAAAAGATCAACAAGATCTTATTTCATTGAGATATCATCACTTTTCCCCTCTGCGGCGGAGGAGGAACGGTCAAGTCCTTCCCCTCACTTAGACCTGACACCAATTAGAAATTGTTGTCGTTCTAATTTGGAGGTTATCATTCTTTTTAACGTCATGCCTTTGGATTATTTCCTCCATGCATTTTGACAGAGAAAAAGAAATCTAGGATCTCCAACACTTATATTAGCCAAAAACGGGGATAGAGGAAATTAAGCAGGATTGAAAAGTGTTTATATCTTAAATTTTCTGTACTACAAATAGAAATCAAAATAATTTGACAGAAAGAAAAAAGCAAAGTACTGCAAGAATCTTCAAAACACTATCATGTTAAAGTCAAAAGGAAAATAATTTGGTAAATGAAAAGAAAGATCACAACTGCAGGAATCCATCAAGCATTCTCAGTTCCTAGCCCTATATATAAAATGGCGGGTCATTAAACGAAGCGGAGCACGACGAAAAACACCAGTAACCAAAGAGCGAATTGTAAAGAGAGAAAAGGATCAGGAAGAAGCCACTAGCTTCCTTATTTTCTTCATATATCCTTGTTTGTGTAAACCCAAGTGAATTATCAAGTGACGTATTCAAGTATAACTTAAGGTTGTAAGTAATCTTGCTATTTTAAAGAAAAAATAGAATTTCAAAGTATATTTATTGTTTAGGTGCTTATTGTTACATACTTTACATATTGAGAAATGATATGTATAATCTTAGAGTGTGTAGTCTTCATGTATTCCATTTGAAAAAAAGTAGATAAATCTGAGATTCACATAAAAAAATATTTTTTTAATAGTAATCTTCACTTTTTTTCAAAAGAAATAAACAGAAACTGCACACTTTAAGACTGTAAAATATTGCATTAGCGGCAAGTAATTTCTTAGAAAATAATGAAAGTATAATACGACCAATATCCGTACCCTTATTTGTTGGCTATGAGACCATAGTAATTTATTAGAACAAGTCATTTTACTTTTTTCTTTCTTGCTAACAAAAGTTTTATAATTAAGCTGATATCATTTGATCAATGTTTCATTGGCGCCTACATTTTCAACTACCACAAGCAAATTAATTCCTTATATAAATTCTTATTTCCTCTGCTTTTCTTCCACGAAGTTATATATATATATATATGGCCGTCCCAATTCAATTCTCATGAGAAATATTGATATATGGATAACTGTTAATTACTTTTATATGTACAATTCTCCAAAAAAAATATATTATTATTTTATGAATTTGTACGAATAATGTTATTTATCATCTTAATTTTTATTATTTTTTTTATCATTTTATGATGTGGTATTAGATGATTAAAGATTATTTATTATATTTCAATTATAAAGAAATCATATAATGCAACATTAGATGAAATGATGATAAATAGATATTTATAATTATTAATGGACAAAGACAAACATGCACACTCATGAAGCATGATTCCCAATTTCACAAGAATAACTCCCATTGGCTACGCCTTTCGGAATGGTGGTCCACCTTTGATACCCTACTGGATCCTCTGAATCCTACATAGGATTTATTTGTCAGCCATTTGTGAAGAAAAGAACCTACCGTTTTCCTTTTATTGTTTTGTCAGGCGATTTTGAGAGGGACCAGTACTACTTACTTTTGGCCTCAGTACTACATATTATCGTCGCCCGTACGTCTATCATCAACTTAAAGTTGGAAAAAGAAGGCCAATCAAATATCCTGTGTAGGTTATTTGTTGCATCTTTTCGTATGTGAATTAAATTGTTATCATGTCAAGTAGTACCTCACCCGGACAGAGACAACTCTACCTTTCCTATAATACGAGAGAGAGAGAGAGAATACCTGCCTGTTTGGTCTGGACTTTTCTAGGTCATGAGGTTTTATTAGTGCCAAGGTTGGGTGGACATAGGAGCTAGTGGGGTTTCTTTGTGTGAGGATCAGTGTACCTTTTTCAGTTTTCATGGTGCGGGACTGCGGGCAATGGAATATGTAGGTTTTTTCCTTTTTCTGAGCGATGACTTATATGAGGGTGTAGACCCAAATAAATAAATAAAAAAAGCTTTTCATATGAATTGTTGTTTGATCCTTTTATCCAGCTTTTGTTTTTCACTTTTCATTGGTGCATTTATTAACCCTTCAGTCCTTCTCTTGCTCACAACTAATATGCTCGAGGTTAAAGGCAGGTGGCCTCATTGACATAAATTCTCAGCTTCTAAAATAGAGGTTACTCTTGAGTTTGAAACCTCCTCTCCAAATGTATTAAAAAAAAAAAAAAAAAAAAAACCCTGCAAGCACACCTTACACAAATGAATGTTACACATACATGTATGATTATATCTATAATATGTGTGATTAATTGGAGGCTCATTAATTCAATTGTGATAGGGATAATCACAAATTAGGTGATCATCCTTTTAGTTGAAACTTTAGGGGGTCCCGAAAAAAGACAGCAAAATTATTTCTAAAGTCTACGACTAATAGCTAGGAATGTATAAACAAATGCTTCAATAGATTCATTTGTGGTTTACAAAAATAATGATGAAAAGTAAGAAATGAATCTTGCATGAGACTACTTGCCTGTAGTAGTTGGATCCCTGGCCAATCAGTATTGTTATGGTCTTCTATATCATAGGTCTTCTCATTCTTGCATCTGGCTTATCATGTTCTTCATTTGGCATTAGACTAAATGACTATGACATTATGTTGATTCTTCTACATATTATGGCCTGGTAACCTATGAGACATCTTTATTTTCCCATGAAAATATGAGTGCAAGTACTTAGCTCTTATGCACCTGCACCTATTCTTTTTTAAACAACATTGCATAAGATAGGAACATTTTTGTCTGCTAAGCATGTTAACCCAACCGGTTATGTCCTCACCCCAAGACGGGTGGCTGCCACCCATGGATGGCCTATTGTCGGCCACCCTGGGGCCAAGGTAGTGAGACCACCCCAAACATAAGAGGTTTGGGCAAGACCAACCTTGGCCAAAGTAGATTCATGAGAGCTGCATAGTGACACAAGTAAGATGGGAAAATGTCAATGCAATTAGGGGTGGAACCGTAGGGGTTTGGTCTGAATGTTTCTCTCGGGTTATACAATAGAGTAATGACACATATACAATCATTTTTACAATTTTTTATACAATCATATTTTAAAATGAGGGTATTTATATAAAGTGATGTTACTTTTATAAATTACTTTTACAAAAGTGCTCCTCGCTCTTTGTCATAATCTTGGTCCGAGGGAGTCTGGAGGTGAGTAAAAAATAGAATTGGGTGAATTTGCTTTGCTTCCAAAATGAATTTTATACGCTGAGAATGGTGTAGGGACGGGACGGGACGGGAGGGGGAGGGAAAGGAAGGGAGTTTGGATTATGGGGAATGGCGTATTAATGTTTTTTTTTTTTTTTTTAATTTTTAATTTTTAATTTTAGGCTATCAGGTATTTGTCTTTTCTATTCTGCCTTTTTATTTTTCGGCCCCCAAGTGGCTTTGCCACATAATTCGCCATAGTGGTTACGATATAATTTTTCTATGGCCCTAGCATTACTCTTAATATTATGGCACACAAATGAACCTCAAGCCAAATTTATTAAGAGAAAATAATCAATATGATTAGACTTAAAAACAATACATTAAATGCAATATGATCCAAGCAGGTCAACAAGCGCTCAATATATCAACAAAGAACTCGACTGAACAAGCGAAATCATTCAATACAATAGGCCAGCTAGCTAAGGTACCCACCAATAAGGATAGGAGCTCCCAAGGATGCACAGCTTTTGTCTCTAACCATGGAGACCCACGGCTATTAAAAACACCACTAACTTGAGCGTCAGAGCGAGGAATCTCCCGAGCGTCCCGACGGAGACCTTTGGCAAACGGCCTCATTTTTCTTTGTTTCTTGTACAAGCAACTCGGACTTAATTAGAAGCATGCAGCTAATTAGTGAAATCAAGAAATTGTAAAAGCAATATATATATATTATGGACCTTATATTAATTTTTATCAACAATTCGTGGGCGTATTAATTCAATTCTAATACACCTCAATGAGCACAGCTTTTTGTCATCCAGACAAGTAAGGAGAATCTCTGATCCCCATTCCCCACAACCCAAAGTCAGAAAGGTAAAAAGAACCATGCATACAAAGGCTATTGTTAGAGAGGAGGCTTGGCCATAATAATTATGACACGTACGATAATGTTTCTGTCTACCGTCAAATTAACTGTTTCTACGAGACTAGGATTGATGAATGCAAGGTTTGTTCACAATTGCTAGTCGATTAATAAAAGTCAAACCAAACATTAATTATCCATGAGAAGGCATGCATAATGAAATGTTATTGATCTAGAATCTAGTGCATGCCAATTAGGATAGTAATCATGGAAGTAGCTGTAACTTCAACAAACAAATAGTAAATTCATGCATGTATGTGACAGTAATTCGAGGAAGACATGCTGATTGCCCTAAGATCTTGCTTCCTAGACATAGGATTTTGTTTTTTTGTTTGGGATCTTTTCACATGATATTTTATATGAATAATATTTCATTAAATCTTAAAAAAAAAAGATACAAATGGAAGGGTCAGAGTGCCAACAAAAACAACTTGTTACAGCAAATATAGTATATGGGGTGACTACTATACACTTTCGTACGACCACAATAATATAAAATAACATATATATAGGGTACACGGTGGAAATCCTAATTTCTCAAATAAAGAGATGTTCATTGGAGCGGCTTATCGAGCACGTATAGAGCAAACCTATTTACTGGCCAACTGCTCAAGCCATCTGTCGAGCGGCTCAAGAGCGAATTCTCTGTTTGAACTCCGGTCGAGTGGTATGTCGAGCAAGTGTTGAGTGAACTCTTTATATCGCATCCGCTCAAGTTGTCTGTCGAGCAAATTATGCACGAACTCTCTGCATGACGTCTCCGCTCGAGCAACATGGATGCCCCGCTTGAGCTGACTGAGCCAGTCTCCACAATATTCAACAATTCTCTCACTTGGAGACTGGCACAATCACTGTATCACCCTCTACCTCAAAACATGATATCTTTCACCTCTGCAACTCATTGCCCTTGTCTTCAAGCTAGAAGACAAACTGAAGTTGTGTTTCTCAAGTGTAACACCCTTTGTCAACATATCAGTAGGGTTCTTACTTCCACAAAGTTTCTCATGTATCAACTGGTCATCATCAAGTAGTGATCAAATGAAATGATACCTAATATGAATGTCCTTAGTCCTAGAATGAAATGTCGGATTCTTAGGAGGAATATGGCGCTCTAACAATCAACTGTAAAAGAGTGCCCTTCTGATTCTTCTTACCCAACTCTTACAAGAAACCTTGAAGCCAAATCATCTCCTTAGATGCCTTTGACACAACAATGTTCTCAGCTTCTGTAGTAGACACAAAACGGTTGTTTGCAAGTTAGATCCCCAAGACACGGCAGTACTACCCAAAGTGTAAACAAAACTTGTGGTACTCTTCTACTATTAGTGTCTCCAGTCAAATCAGCATCAACATAGCCCTGCACCTGTAAACTCTCTCCTAAGAAACACAAACACGTTTTTGAAGAACCTTTTAGATATCTTAGAATCCACTTAACAGCTTTCCAATGTTGTCTTCCTGGATTACTCATGTATCTACTCACAACTCCCATTGCATGGACAATATCTAGTCTTGTGCAAACCATAGCATACATTAAGGAACCAATAGCTGAGGCCTAAAGAAACTTATTCATGTGGTCTTGTTCCTCATTTGACTTTAGTGATTGATCCTTATTGAGTCTAAAGTAACTGCGGAAGGGTATGCCAACTGATTTGGCCTTATCCATATCGAACCTGCTAAGTACTTTTTTCACGTACTTATTAGTTTGAGAGAGTTTCAGCATGCCCTTGACTCTATCTCTGACAATTCTCATGCGAAAGATTTGTTTTACAGCTCCCAAATCCTTCATTGTAATGTGCTCTGACATCTGCCTCTTCATATTAATGATCTCATCAATACTAGACCTTGTAATAAGCATATCATCCACATACAATAGCAGAATAATGTAAGAATTGTCAAAATGACTAACATAGCAATAATGATCTACCTGACATCTGATGTACACTGAATTGCACATAAAACTATCAAACTTCTTGTACCACTGTTGAGGAGCTTGCTTCGGGCCATACAAGCTCTTCTTTAGTCTACAAATTGGACTCTCATTTTCTTGTACTACAAACCCCTTAGGTTGATGCATGTAGATGTCTTCTTCAAGGTCTCCATGAAGAAAAACTGTTTTCACATCTAACTACTCAAGATATAGATATTCAGTAGCTACCATTGCCAATACTAACCTGATGTTTGTAATCTTCACCACAGGAAAAAAGACCTTAGAGTAGTCAATACCCTTTTTTTGTAAAAAACCTTTTACAACAAGTCTGGGCTTGTACCTCTTATTGCTATTATGCTTAGTCTTCATCCGGTGTACTCACTTGTTGTATAATGCATTCTTCTTTGATGAAAGTTCTGTCAACTCCTATGTTTGACTCTCTAATATGGAATCCATCTCATCCTTTATAGCCAGGTCCTACTTACTAGAATTTTCATTTTATAAAATTTCCTCGTAGCTTTGCGGTTCTTTACCATCTGTCAACAGAATGTAATTCAAAGTATGTGAGAAACGTTGTGGGGGACGAATAATCCTAACTGACCTGTGAACCGTAGCTGCAGGTGTGGACGACTTTGGATCTGGTTACGGAATAATAGGAATGGGTGTATTAGGCCCACTCTCTCCTTTACTCACATCTCTGCATTGCGCTATGATCTCTAGTCTCACAAACTTATACTCATAAGGAACTGTTTTAGCAACTGTATTGGACTTGTCCTTGTACATAATTTTCTCATTAAATAACACATTCTTACTTCTTATGAGTTTCCGACCCTGCTCATCCCAAAAATGATAACCAAATACCTCGTCTCCATAGTCAATAAAATAACATTTCTTTAACTTTATCTCAAGTTTACTATGAGCATCAGAATCAACATGAATATAAGAAAGACAACAAAAAATTTTAAGGTGAAAAAATTTGACCTATTTTCTGCTTCAAACCTACTCAGGTAGTCCACAATCTAGCGGAACTGATGTCTCTTTGTTTATTAGGTAGACAACAGTGCTGACTATGTCTGCCCATAATGTAGGTGGTAGTCTAGCATGCAACCTCATGCTTTTAGAACGTTCATTAATGATTATGTTCATATATTTAGCAACAGCATTTTGCTGTGGTGTCCTAGGAAAGGTCTTCTCCATCTGATACTGTGAGCAGTACAATATTCCTTGAACCCTCAATCAATATATTCACCACCATTGTCAGACTTCAAGCATTTCAGCTTTAAGTCTGTCTCTATCTCAATCAAGGCTTTTCACTTTTTGAACACATCAAATACATCAGATTTATGTTTCAAAAAATAAATCCATACATTCCTGTTATGATCATCAATGAACGTGATATAGTACCTGGAACCTCCAAAAGATGGTATTGGAGAAGGCCCCCACACGTCTGTGTGCATAAGATCTAGCTTTCTTGTTTTCAATATTCTGCCACTCTTCAAGAAACCAACCTTTCTATTTCCCCAATATACAACTCTAACACATACTGAGATTAACTGACTTCAGTTCCGGTAACTTGCCTTTAGACAATAGTTCTTTCATGCCCTTCTGACGCAACAGTAATAGCAATAGTATTATTTAAACCAATCATCATATATAGAGTACCAGTTTTCTTACCCCGAACTAGGACCAGTGCTCCTTTAGTGACCTTCCAGGTGCTATTTGAGAACATTACCAAATGACCATAATCATCAAGTTGCCTCACCAAGATGAGGTTTTTCTTCAACTTAGGAATGTGTCTGACATTTTGCAAGGTCCAATTGTTCTTGTTTGGGAGAGCAATGTCAATGTCTCCGATTCCCACCACGTTTAATGCCTCTTCATCAGTCAGATACACCTTCACAAAATCATCTGCAACATAGTTCTGCATTATCTCCCAATAAGAAGATGTATGGAAGGAAGCCCCTGAATTTAGTATCCAGTCATCAATTGGACTATGAACTGTAAGTAGAAGTGCATAATGTACTTCTTCAGTAACCACATTAGTACTATCATTCTCCGTCTTCTTCGAATTTTTACAGTTCTTCTTTATGTGACCAATCTTGACATAGTTCTAACAAGTTGCCTGCTACCTAGGCCTTGACTTGCTTGCCTCTGTTCTTTGATTTTGATCTGCCTCTATCTGAGTTCTTGTCTCCTGATCTTTCCTGAGAATCAACATTCAGTGCTGAACTCGATTTCGAGGTCTCACCTGAATCCCTCCTCAGCCAAAATTAAATCACGTATATCATCATATTTCAACTTCGATTTACTAGCAAAATTACTAATAACCATTCTCATGGGGTCCCAACTATTTTGCAGTGAAGCCAACAATATTAGTGCAGTCATCTCATCATCAAACTCAATTTCAACAAACGATAATTGATTTGTGATAGTATTGAAATCATTCAAATATTGTGCAACAAATGTACTTTATGCCATTTTCAAGTCAAACAACTTCTTCATTAACTGTACCTTTTTATTTGCAGACAATTTTTCATACATATCTGACAAAACTGCTATGAGATCTACAGTCGTTTTCTCCTTGATAACGTTGTGTGCAACAGATCTTAATTGGGATAGCCAAATAATTCCTAGAACCTATCGATATAACAGGTTCCAATCAGCTTCTTCCATGCTATTCGGCTTTTTTTCCAACAATGGAAGATGAAGTCTCTTTCCATAGAGGTAGTCCTCTATCTACATCATCTAGTATCCATAATCTGTGCCATCGAACTTCTTAATCTCAGATACCTTCACTTTTTTTCCAGCCATCATTTTCTTTAGACCCAAAAAAAATAAAAAATAAAAATTAAAAGCTTGTTTTTGTATTTGGTTTTTTAAAGATGTCCAAATATAAAGATAATTTCCCCCATCCCCCCCCCCCCCCAAAAAAAAAAAAAAAAAGATTTTCAAAAATCTTACTTAGTACTTAGTTGTGTAGCTTTATGTAGTTTTTCAACAATTCTTCATACTCACACCTATTTTTTGTCAGTAATAAAATCTCACATTCTCATTTTTTTTCACATCTCTTAAGAGGCAAGAAAATATCTTTATATCTTTTTATAAGCTATTTGGTAAATCTACAACCTCATTTTTCTTTTTCTTTTTATACTTTTATTTTCAAGTCTTTCACTAGCTATATATGTTAAATATTAGTGACACACTTTATTACCTTAAATGTTGGTTACCGTTCACCCTACATACAATACACTTTGCTAATCATTCCTCACACACCAAATCCTAGTTTCGCCCTGCTTGAACACATGCTTGTGGCTAGTCAAAATTATGAGCTGAAAATTGAACACTCCGATCAATAAGCCATGTTTGGTTATAAAAGATTTCGAGAACGTTTGAAAATATATTTGAGATGTATTATTTATTTGGTTTTGGACAAACAGAGTTTTAAATACTTTTTTTCATAAAATAAAAAATAATCACTTGTGTGTAGCGAGGTTTGTGAAAGTGGATAGATAGTATTGAGAAATGTTTTAATATAAATTTTTAAGTGTATTTTTAGTCTTCGTATTTGTAAAAGATTTTTTTATTTCTACGTTTAATCATGATTGGTAATGATTGGATGAATTTTCTAAAACAAAACATGGCCTCCAGGGTTTAGAAGCAACACATGGAGGGTTGTGTTTGATAGTCATTTTTGGAGATCGATAACCGGCAATTTTGACGGAGCGACGCAAGAGAAGAAAGGAGAATAAATTTGAGAGATTCTGGCTTTAGAAAAGGAAAAGAGGTTTCGGGAATTAGCATGGTGGAACAACCACTGACAAATGGTGGTGGGGTTGGATTTTGGAGGAAAGTGTCTTTTTCTTTTTCCAAAATTGGGGAGAGGGATGACTGAGCGGGGGAAAGAGCACCTGTCACCGGATATGGTAAAAGGAGATCACCCAAGATATGGTAAAAGGAGTGTGCGCGTAAAATGTCAAATAAGATGGCTCTGTTCGTAGCAAAATGATGGCTCTGTTATTGATAATTTCCTGTCCATCAAAACCTTAGCCAGAAATAGGGTAATCTATGGACACCCAAACCCCACGATTGGACGCTGCCCTCACCCGCATCTCATGGCATCATTACTTTCCCTACGTAACGTTACCAACCATTTAATTAACTTCCTAGCTTCATCCACTTAATCCTGCTTATCTCTAACTATGAAAAAACAAGTGTTGTCAAGAAACTTTTATGAAAAAACTAGTGTTGTAATAAAGGGAAAAAAATAATAGAAAGTGCACTTTTCTTTATGCTGCTTGAATATGGATCAGAAGGGTTACTGCATAATTAGCTGTTGAAACCTGCATGCACGTAAGGACCTGAGAACTGGTAAAGCGAGCACATGGAAGATGATATTAGGTTATGATCATGTCAGTGCAGCATGTTGCTCACAGCTTAGGGCCTACGCCTAGTAGTTACCAATGCGTTCGTACTCCCGATTGTTAACACCAATTAACCTGCATGATGTTTTGCCCAGCTTGGCTTACAAAAAAATACTTCTCGTGGGCATGGCGCCATTCAAAAGTGTTTAGCAATCAAATAGTCATTGCGGTCGCTAATCTTTACAATATTGCTGAAACCAAACAGTCTCTGCAAGCATTGATCTGCACTAATCCTGCTTATCTCTAGCTATAATTTGATACCATGCATGGCAGACTTGGAAATTCTACTTACAAATGATGGTCTAGGATGCTTTAGAAGTTATTAACGTTTATGTTTCAGGCAAAGCGAGCTCTGTAGATGTGGTAGTCGGTTTGAATACCAAAAAGATGTATTCTTAAGCACTCCCAATAGATACTTCTTCTTATCATTTAAAATATATCATCAAAACCCATTTTTTCTATTTTATATATAGACTTTTACAATATATTATACATAAAATTATCTATTTTTTCTTTATATCATTTAAATATTATACTTTTTAATATATTTTATTCATTTCAAATAAAGTAAAAAATAGAAAGATAAAAAATGAATAAAGAGTAAAAAGTAGAGAGAAATGAATTAAATATTTATACAAGTGTAAGTAGTGTTCTATAGATGTAAAGATGGTAGCGTAGCAAATTGGATATTAGTTATAAAATACATAATCTATTGGATGGGCTATATTGAACTATTTCTTTGAAATTTTACTAAAATATGAATTTTATATAATCCATGTGGGAATGCTGGGAACAAATAAATAGAGGCAATTTGGTAGTTATTTTAAAGATAACTGGTAGCATTAACTTATTCTGAGAAACCTAATGCACGAGAACTCAAAACTATGACAATTGACCTTAAAACAAGGTACCCAAAAAGAAAGATTACTGTTATCTCTTTCAGACAGAGAGCTTATAAGCAGCCATCCAGAGTGGCTCCAAATACAGTAAAGCTTTGTTCCCACTCCCACCTTCCATGCACCTGCTTGGCCTGGGAAGTCTCCCTATAGCCGTTTCAGGCCCAAAACCCACTGTAATCCCACTTCTCTCCTCCTCACACCAGTACATCTTCTCGTCACCAATATCTCTATCTTCCCCAACTTCTGCTTCCTCCAATTCTTCTTCAGCATCTTCTGTTTCAGGTTCCACTTCTTGAGCAACTTCCTCAAAGCCATCCTCATCAATTCCTTCTTCTTGAACCATCCGAATCCTAAGCCTTCCATCCCCACGCTCAGCATGAAACAGGCCACGACAAGAAGGGACTGTAAAAGCTTTCACAACAAGCCTACCTCCTTCCCGGTGAGATTTAACCCGTACACCACTCGAGCAACTTATGGATTTCAAGGGTGGTGGAAAACTCCAGGGATGATTCAACTTCTTAGAGAACCGACATCCATGCAATTTCGAGGCCTGCTTCGACTGACCATTCTCGCTAACTACTGAAAACAAATCATTTTCATCGATGTTGCTTTCAGTGCAAGCACTACCTGTCTCGCTGCCCAAGCTTTCGGTGCACATTCGAAGGCTTTCTTCGCTTAGCCTCAAGGATGAGCGCCTAACATGAGGGTGTACGTATACTTTATCGTTTTCGGTGTCTTTTTCTTTGCTATAGTGGGAATTGTTGGTAAGGGCCTGGACGAAACTCAAGCCGTACGAATTAGCACCACTCAAAGACATGGTTTGCTTCACTCTATGATATGTCAAATGACAAAACAGAGGATGAAACAGAGGAATTTTTAGTCTTGGGCTAGAAAGACAGGAACTTGAGCAAAACCCACCTCTTGGTTTGGCTGAAAAAGAAAATGGATTAGAGACAGAGAGAGAGAGAGAGAGAGAGAGAGGAGGAAAAGGACTGGATGATGTGAGATAGAAGTGGAAGTGAGGTATGAATTTATAGGAAGAAGCAGCTGAGAGTGAGAGGTACATAATCATGAACCCCACTAGTTATACAACTTCAGTCCGCCAGACGTTATAAACAAAAAAGGAAATAGAGAGGTTAGCACTAAACTAGAAGAATACTCTCTTTCTTGGGTGGGTGTTTTAAACATTCGGACTAGGTGGGATTGAGTCGAGGCTAGAGAATTGCTCAATGCTCATCCGCAACTCGGAATCGCTTATTATTAATTTTTTATATAGATGCGATAGGGGGATTCGATCCTTGGTTCTCTTACTAAGAAATTAAGGTATTGCCAATTAATCTAAGAGAAATTATATTTGCAGTCGTGGAGTATGCAAATGCCGTGCAATCCGAAAGATAATAAATACGAAACTCATGTAAAAAAAATTAATTTTTTAATAGTGAATCTCATTTTTTTTTTCAAAATATTTACACGTCGCTTGTACACTCTATGATGTACATCATTACTCTTGATCCAAAGGATATTGAAAAACCAAGCTTTTTCCTCTTCCGGGACCAACAGCAACCCTTTCAACCAAAGTTTCCAATTATTGTCTTCTTTGTTAAAAGAAACCCAAAATAACTCAACGATTTTCTTCAATATTCTTTGTGGCTGGGATTGTTAGTTTTCCCTATAAATTTATGCTTTACACTTTACCACTATTCTTTTACATTTCATTTTGTTTTTGGAAAGAGTAGTTTCTTCTAAGCGATCGTCCCAATATTTTTATTCGACTGATGTCCAAGGGTCTACAGTGGTGATTGGCTATTGGTGGAGTAATTTCACTTCCATCAAATCAATACTATTCAACAATTGATCAGATTATTCATTAGAAAAACTCTATATACAGTCAGTGTGTGCAGTCGAAATACAATCGCCTAACACTTCAAGTGGACCCGTGACACTTGTGGAACTTGGAAGAGCATATCCTATGACCCTATCCATTTCATCTCCTTGAAAACATCAACAGTCAGTCTGAGACGGAAGACTAAGCACATTCCTTTATCAACAATAAAATTAGATAGATTTTTAACGCATAGCAATTGGTATCACAACAACCAGTAAAGAGCGTCCATGTTTGGTGGCAAAGGCATAGGAGGTGGAAGCGGAGGAAGCATGTTAAGGATAGTTGGAAAAGTAGTTGCTACTGCAAGAACTACTGGTGTGGCTGCTGGCGCTGCTCTCCAAAAACTCATTTCTTCCTCCAGCAACACTCCCCATACTTCTACATCTCCCACTTCTAGGCCTACCCACAAACCGATTTCCTTAAGTCAGCTTTCTTTCTCTTCCACTTCACCTTTTGCTTCCCACAATGCTCCCATCTCTACAACTTCTAGGATACCCACTTGGCCTCCTCCTTTGTCTCAGAGTGATGAGCTTGACTGGGTGTCGATGGGAGCGAAGATAAGCGACCCAATGGGTATTTGGATGATTTTGTTCTCGGCCCTGTTCTTTCCATGGAAGAAGTCTAGGACGCTGTTTCTGCTCTCCAACAGCAATATTCTAATTCGATTCAAGTTCAAATCTCTTCTTTCTTTTTTCTTTTTATTTTCCTTTGTTGTTCATGCTTTCTTTTAAATAAATTACGTGAGAAATTGGTTTGAAGGGAAATTATAGGAAATCTTTTGTTTTGAATATCCCATTGATTTTGTTATTGTTCATGTGCTGGGGTGTTACGAACTTATGATCTACAGGGTGGAGCAAGAACCTAAAGATCGATATTTTCCTAGCGTTTTTTTGGGCCTATTGTGAAATCATGAAGTGGATATACTGACCACAAAATAATGATCCCAAAAAAATAAATAAATAAGGAAAAAAGGAGAGACGAGAAAGAAGAAGTTGAAGAAGAAAGACAAGTTTTTGGGAAAGAAGAAAGAGAATCAGAAAGAGGGTCTGGTTTGCTTTTATCCTTTTACTTTTTTTTTATTCTCACGTTTACCTGCTGCTTGCATATACAGATTGTACCTAGCAAAATTGTATTCATTAATGGTGTCGATGTTGGAGGTCTGGGGTAAAATCAACTATAATGTTTATAAAAATATGAATTCTCACCTTCCATTTTCGCTCTTTGTTGCAAGGAGAAAGGGGAAAAATAGGAGGTGAAGTTCGAGAAGAAGAAGCGAGCCCTTTCTTAATGTCATCCCCTCTTCCATTTCTTTGTTTGCTTCTCCTCATTGCTTTTCTCTTTCTTGTCTTCATTGTTTGTCTTGTCGCCTCACAATTTTTACAAAATGTTAATTATGTGGTGAAAAAAAAGAGGTTTAGTCAGTGAACTAAGACCTTGAAGTACCAGAAATCTAAAACATATCATACAAACACCTAACAGGAAGTATTAAGTACAACTCAACATGATGCATGACTCCTACGATAGAGACATGCGTACGTCCTTAGGGTTCGAGCGGGATCTGCTATTCTCCCTCGGGAATCGCTCCTGGTTCTAACTCTATATGAAACTCTATGGTTCCGAGGATGAACTCATAAGTAAGTTAAGCAGCTATGACAAAAACTGCTAATGAGAGATAATGCTCCTGAAGATGCAATGAATAGTTTTATGTAAATAGTGAAATGACATGTACATAACTTGGCAAGGAATCACCCTCTCTGGCATAAAACACATGGGTCCAAAAACATGGTGATGAACCACCCTCTTAGTAAAACATACATATATATATATATATACAAGTAATCACCCTCCGAGGAATTACCCTTTTACACAACGTATTTTAAAGCATTAGTATTATTTAGGTGAAGACTTACCCTTCTCTGCAAGNGTCTAAAACATATCATACAAACACCTAACAGGAAGTATTAAGTACAACTCAACATGATGCATGACTCCTACGATAGAGACATGCGTACGTCCTTAGGGTTCGAGCGGGATCTGCTATTCTCCCTCGGGAATCGCTCCTGGTTCTAACTCTATATGAAACTCTATGGTTCCGAGGATGAACTCATAAGTAAGTTAAGCAGCTATGACAAAAACTGCTAATGAGAGATAATGCTCCTGAAGATGCAATGAATAGTTTTATGTAAATAGTGAAATGACATGTACATAACTTGGCAAGGAATCACCCTCTCTGGCATAAAACACATGGGTCCAAAAACATGGTGATGAACCACCCTCTTAGTAAAACATACATATATATATATATACAAGTAATCACCCTCCGAGGAATTACCCTTTTACACAACGTATTTTAAAGCATTAGTATTATTTAGGTGAAGACTTACCCTTCTCTGCAAGTCTATAAAATCATTTTGGTTCCAAAGGCACAACCTCCATGATACAGATACTCATCTTAGAGATATTCGTCATGCAAATATGCGTCGCCTAATGGGCAAACAGGGGATGAGCCGCTCCATTGCTTATACACTAGCAACATTATGCAAATCACCTCGCCTGGACCCTAACATAGGTCAATTCTCACACAGAGATAACATGTTGCACCGGAGAAATGTCTACCAGGCCAATTAACTCGAAGATACCAACACGTGATACGCCGAGAGATTCTACATCTTGACTATTAGGTGAGGCCAAGTACAATACCGCCCCACCCGAATCATTCACGGGGACTCCCTCTACCCGTATAAAGCTTGTGGCGACATTTCACAGGAATTGTTCGGGGAACTCCAACTCGTCTTGTGATTATTTATGCATGGTATACTTACTCACACATAGATATAAATATTCACACCGAGATCATAAATCAAGGAAAAAATAGCAGACACATTGAAGTCTCGAAAAAAGGAAATAAACATAAGATAAATATAATGATCAAACCATATTTATTCATGCTCAAAAAGGGGAAAGTAACAGAGTATGCAAATGCCTCTTATATGCAACATTCCCCCCACATTCCCCGGTACTATCTTGGAAGCTAACCTACTTCACAATATTGGGTTCGCTACTTTGCTACGCCGCTCCATCCTTGCTTCCTCTGAAGAATCCAGCTCCACGAGATATCAAGTGTTTAAGATCTTAAAAGTTAGATTTCATCTCATGTCCTAATCCCTTTTATAGGGCGAGACCGCCATACGCCCTTCTGACATACTACTAACTCCAGGTAAGCTTAGGTAGGAGTCCTTTAGCCTCAACTATCATACTACAGGATGACAAAGACAGATGGCCAAGGCCTGATTCGCACCTCCTTACGGCTTGCCAACTTCTCAAACCTTCCTTAAATGAGGGTCTTCCACGTGGCGTTACGACACCTACAACTATTTTCTTTGCCCTACCAATGAAGTATCCCTCATATTTCTTTCCACTCAACTCTATTGATGGTCTATCCCCTTGCGATGGTGCTGCCCTCATATTGTCGCCCCTGTCCACTGATCAACTCCACCAACCTGGAGCCAAGTGTGTTCCACTTGTGAAGACAATCTCTGTCCTATAAATGAAACCTTAGTGCCCTCATCTCTATCACCTCACCCTCTACGAAACCGGGACCCTCTCTTCTCCTCTTTTCTTTCCTTTTCCTCCCTTTTCTCTCCCTAAGTGTCCCCTCTCTATCTTGAAAGTCATACCCATTTTGGGTTAAAAAATCTCAAACCCAATAGTTGTATCTCTCCATATGACCATCCCTTTTGGCTCTCAAACCCAATTGTTGGGTCTCTCCATCCGACTATGTTGGTGGCGATAACGATGGGTTCTCTCTCTATCTTTTTGTCTTAATCTATCGAAGAGTTACCTCTTATCACTTAAATTCACATTCTAACAATATATTTATAGACTCCAAATTTCCAATATCATATAAAAATTTTGATTCAAACTAATCCTCAATTTAATCAATCTCCCAAAATGCCAAGTCATTAGTACACAACAAAAATACTTAACAAAAATCACCAATACTCATAGAAACCTTCTATGCTTAATCTACTATGATTAAAATCATCTCATTTATGTTCCATAATCTTGTAATCAGCTAAAATATCCAAATTATCTGAAAAATGTTGTTGATATAAGAGGTGAGTTATCAACAACTCAGTAAGAAGATAACATATACTAGTATGTAAACATGAGATTTATAGAGTTTGAAATGCAAAACAAAACATTTACTTTCAGAATGCAGAATCAGAAAATTTGTTTTCAGAATGTAGAATCAAAACATGATATTAAAATATCAGAGCAAAGTTTTCATAAAACATTATTATTCAAAAATCATTTGGCATATCAAAATCTGAAACATCATCTTTATATTATATCAAAACATCACATCGAGATAAACCATGTTTAACCCTTGTGGTATGGTTATAAACCACCATTATACCTATGGCTGGGCTATATGCCACTATTATACCCATGACGGGACTGTATGCTACTATTATACCCATGACAGGGCCGTATACAATGTTTAATTCCCGTGATAGGGTTATAAACCACCATTATACCCGTGGCGGGGCCGTATACCACTATTATACCCATGGCAGGGCCTTAACAGAGACAGAACAGAGGCAACATCAGAACCAAATCATATTCAGATACAAAATCAGAAATTCATGTCAATATTTTCTGATGACACATCATATCAAATAAAATACTGAACAGATTCAAATCATTTCACATATTATCGAAAAATCTTTGCATCATATGGAAAAATTTTCATAAATTTCATATTAGCTCTTTTTGCATAGTTCAGAAACAGAATATACAAAATTAATTCATGTCTACACTAGTCATGACAAAAAAATACTTTCTCTTATACTTATTTCATGCATATGTAGAACACATATATGAGGTTGTTTTCAGATTTATTTTTAAAACAAACATGCATATTTTCAAAATCAACCTCGTTTCATTTTCTTTCTATGCAAAATCTAGTATAGGAACCCCGCTTACCTAGACTTCTTAACTCTTCTAAATCTTTCTACAACCATGCTGAATGAATATCAATTGTCACCTATACGGAATACTAAACATTACTAAGCTTCTAAAAGGACTTGCTAAAATTTTCTGTTTACTTAAATTCATACTACGGAAATAGTTTTCAAAATAATTATTTAGCTATCAGAAATCTAACAAATACTATCGTCATTCAAAGTATATTCTTAACTTTGATAGTATAATTTTATCAAATATGGCAAAACAACTTAAATTCATTTAAAAAAATTATCTCAATCATATTTAAAACTTATATCTCTAATATTCATAAAATATCTTTAATAATACTTATATTAAAAATCATTGCAAACAACTAATAATATCTAATTTAAAACCATACAAGGTTTATTTCATATAATAGGCTTAAAGTGTTTAAAATAAAAGATTAAATACTTACAATTCACTATCAAAATCAAATTGTAAAATTAATAGTAAGTAATATAATTAAAGTCTTTAGTATTTTCTGTGAAATCAAGTTTATGGCTCATATTTTTATTAGAATAAGATCATGTCTAATTTAGAATACCAAGAACTTAAATTAAAATAATACAATAATCTCTTAATACAATAAAATAAAGTTCATTAAAAATCGGTAACATAGTTTTTGAAAAATACAACGGATCTAATTTAAACATCAAGCTCAAGTGAAATCAGCTCATTTAAAATATTTCAACTGAATTATAATAGCCAATCTATACTTTTAATTTCCAACTTAATAAAAGAATTATATCAAATTTAAATAATACAAATAGCTAAAAACACATTTAGTAAGATAGACTTAAATCGGTTTTAAAGCATTTAGAATTAAAATCTTATTGTTTACTACTGAAATTAGTTGTAAAATATGTAGTAATTTAATTTGAATCCATAAATGTAAATTCCTATGCTTCAAACAAAGCGCACTTAAAACAAGTTTCATGTAAAAATCAGTCCAATATGAAACCATCTAAAATAACAAGGGCGTTATGGAAAAATAAAAACATGAACATGCATATGTGCTCTTTGGGTACGGCTGGAAACAAGAAATACGTGAAACAAAAGTAAAACGAACCTTGGACCCAAACTATGCAATGCAGGAGACAAACTCACCGAGAGAGGATGAGAGGCGCGACGGGACAGCGAGCTGGGTAGAGGTCGACGGTGGTGAGCACGAAGGCATGGGACTGGACGAGGGAGAGAGAGAGAATGTTGAGCAAGAGAGAACATAGAGAGAGAGAGTGAGCACGGCGTGACGGAGAAGTGAGATGTTACCGAGAGAGCGGTGGCTTGGGGTGGCGGCAGATCATGGAATGGCACGTGGGTGGAGGAAGGGTTGCTGGTTGACGTCGTTAAGCTTCACTGACATGTCACGAGGCTGCAAAACTGAGGCGGAGGAAAGTGGTTTTATTGCTCTATTTCGTGGGTCAAAAACAGGGGACATGCAGTGGCTTGAACAGTGGCTTGATGGTGTAGGAGCAGCGCGGTGGAGGAGTTCTTTGTTGCACTGAGGCTGAGCGAAAACTTCTCTGGTGGTCTTGCTGGCCGTTGGGTTGTGGGGAAGAAACCGAGAGAGGGAGGACGCATGAAGAGGCTCGCGATGTCGCAGCGTGGGCTGGTTCAATGGTGAGTGGCTGACGGTGCTTGAACACGGCTGGGCTTCGTGGCTGTATTGGTGGCTTTCGTTGAGAAGGTTGGTGAGTATCTCAAGTTCACATCAGCAGCAACTGGTTCATGGTGGTTGGATGGTGGCGTTTCCAGGTGCCTTGTAACTTGGTGTGGAGAAGATAGATAAATAGAGAGAGAGAGCACCTACAAGGTGAAGTGTATTGAGAAACTGAAATGCCCGGCATCGAAGGAGCGCACAGGAAAGGGGAAAAAAAAGAGGAAGGTGGTTACGTGCACAAGGGCAACGGTTACCATGTAGTTTCCGTGCTTGATGCGGGGACTTCTTGTACGTGGGGAGGAACGAATGAGTGGGAAGCGAAACGGTTGGGAGAAAAAAAATAGGCACACGGAGAAAAGAGGGTAGCGTGCATATCAGAAACAAAAAATAAAAGAAACCGTTGTGCAGGAGAAGGAAAGACGTTTGGAAAAGAGAGTTTAGTGTAGAAGGGAAAATAAGGGCATTGGGGAAGTAGTTATGGGAAACTAAAGTGAGGGAGAGAGCAGAGATTTGGAACCAAAATAGCGTAGGGGCTTAATTGGTGTTGTGGCTGCATAAAAATAGGGAGAAATGTGAAAAGAAAAAAGGAAAAAGGAAGATCAACGTGCATGTCCAATTGACGTGTGCAGTGCATTCGACTTTAACCTAAGGGCAGTGGATCTATCTCAAGAAAAGAAAAGGGCCTACGTCTTGATAGTATATGAACTAACAATAAGAATAAAAGAAAATATCGAATGTGAGCTTTGTGCTGAGCCCGGGTGTTACAACCGGCCACCTCTACACCAAAATCTCACTCTCGGTGCCGAAAACCCTCACCCACTCGGGCCCCTCACTCTGTTATTTGAATCGAAGCACCATAGCATTTTTTGGCCACCCTCTACTGTCGAAAATAGCCTCACAACTACTCAAGCTCTCTCTCTCTCTCTCCCTCTCTCTCTCTCTCTATATATATATATTGCCTCTCTGCTCGGAACACCCATCACTCTCAAGCTCTAGAAATCCTTGGCCCTCAGTCGACGGAAATAGCTACGGGTAGCAACCAGTATTAAGCTCCTAGCACTAGTCATCCAAAATTCCCCCCACCGCATGGAGGTAAGTGACTCTCTAATCGAGTTTGAAAATGGGTGCAACGGGATTTGAAAATTTTTCTTGTTTATTGTCCATATTTTCACTCTTGTGCCTCTATTACATGGTTTGTTGTTATTCTCTGGTTTTGGTCCTATGCCTTTGTAGAATGACTAAAAAAAGTAGGTTGCTGTTTAAATGCAAACTTGGGTTGCCTCGAATTGTTGTAAATTGTTGTTGTACTCATCTCTGATTTTCTGTGACATCTCGATTCTTTGGGTGTGTTGGTTGCTCGGTTGAGCCATAGAAGTTTGGGTTTGAAGTTTTGCATGGGGTTGGTGGCCAAATTGGGGTTGCAAATTTTGTTGGGAAAAAAATAGTTGTTGCTAGATCATGTAGTCCATGGGATAGTCTGGGATGTATGGAGTCTGAGCCTTGTTTACTCCTTGTTTGGACTATTTTTAGGATGTAAGAAGATTCAAAAATGTTGTTGGGTCCATGGGTGAGATGGTAATACTCTCGAGTTGAAGATGTGACCTCTCTAATGATGAAGGTTATAGGACGTTGTGGTGAAGGATATGGCGCAAAGCCAAGTGTCACTCAGAACGAAATCATATGCACGACCATTACCTGTAATGTGACAAAGAGAGCCAGGATATGTGGGTAGCCCATTTAGCAGAGACCATGGTGCACACATTAATAAAATGTATGTTTTAAAAACTGGAAATTGTGAAAGTGCTTTGAGTTTTGTTACGCAGTAAACTTTTGCATGAAGTGAATGTTGTTTGGATATCTTTAATTGGTTAAGTATGTATGTCAAGTAAAACCTTTTCCATCAATATGCATCATCTATTTGCATATATTTGTTTCCATTGGAATTCACTTTCAATTTTGTCTTAATTTTGCTTATTGAATAGAGATCTGGCTCAGTTAGAGAATAGAGCATCGAGGCTTTTCGCCGCTTGTCATCTTATGAGAATTATGCCAGCACAAGGAGATAGACCACTTTCCAAGGGTAAGTAGAAGGCAAATAAGAGTCTTTCATTGGAAGATGGAAAATGAGGTAGCACTGGCCTGCGAAGTGCAACTAATCCAATTGGGCAAGCAGCACAATATGGAAGGTTTGGCTGAAACACCTAAGAACCAGGTAAAACAAAGGATTTTTCACCTAGAATAGGTCAAACAAGAAAGGATGAGAAAGAAAACTTGGAGAGGTTGGTAGCTCAGATGAAGGGTGAGGTACGAGCCTGAGCTGGGTAAAGGTAAAGGACAAGACCCATATAGACATAAGGGCTTTCTAGGATAAGATGGAAATATTCATAAGGCAATAGTGTCGTACACAGAGACCTATACTCCATCAGAAAGGTCACATTTAGAGTGAGTCTACGGAAGGAAAATTATATCTCTACAGGCCATATCATCTAAGCCTAACAGTATGATCCAATGCCATATGGTAGACCCTTACTTAGGGAAGGGCTACAGACTGGGCTAAAGACAAGCCATAAAACCGTGTGGCTCATCCCGTCAGTCTATCTCTGTCATCCTACAAAGCGATTGTTGAGATTGAAGGGTTCCTATTCAAGCATGTCTGGAGACAGAAGTACGCTAGAAGGACACCTGCTGGTGTTGTCCAATAAAAGAGATTGGAGAATGGATAAAATCTCACTTTTGAGATCATAAGTGTTGGACTTTCATTGGAGTTAGAGTTTTCAAAGAAAGCAAGTGGCTTCAATGAGAGCAAGTGGCTTCAAAGAGAGCAAATGAGGGAGCAGCGTTAGCAGCGCTGTAGTATTCTTAATACCCTTGAGATAGGTCAGTTTTTAAGACAATGCTAGGAATGTGGGGTAAATGTTGTGGTCATGTTGTGAGATTTAGCCTTGTATATTCTATAATTTTTCCCTTTCTTTGCATGAAAATAATATACATCTTTTTCATTATGTTTTTGAGATGATGGAATGGTTTAGATTGATGATGTTGTGGATCTTTGGGTTCATGAGTCTTGTCGTGTATAAATCATCACGGATGGGTTGAGGAGTCCCCATGCCATTCCTACGACATGTTGCCACGAGTTTCATACGAAGGAGTAAGGGTCCTTGGTTAGGGGAAGTTTAGTCGTTGATGCACTAAGTTGTAAGTCTAGGTCTAAGCATGTAGGAGGTTCCACATATGTGGATTCACTTCTTGAAGGAATGAGGCAACTGTTGATGAAGGACTCACTGTAGGAAGAACTTCTCACAGCAATGTAGGAATTAAGAGTGAGTGACTTCGACAAGCTAAAAACTCAGCAGAGGGATCGAAAGCTACTAGAGATCCGGCAAAGAGTTCGAAGAGGGAAAGGACCTTTGCATTTTAGTATCGCTAAGAACTTCTCACCGTGATGCAAGAATTAAAAATGAGTGACTTCAACAAGCTAAAAAGTCAGCAGAGGAAGGATCAAAAGCTACTAGAGATCCAACAAAGTTTGAAGAGGGAAAGGACCTTTGCATTTTAGTATGGCCGAGAATGGAACCTTGTTATATCAAGGGCGAAGAGTAGGTCCGACTAATTTGGAAATTTTGGAAAGGGTACTAGATGAAGCTCATTCCTCGCCATACTCTGTACATCTTGAAGGCACAAAGATGTATCGGGATCTCAAAAAAGGTTTCTGGTGGGAAGGAATGAAATGGGATATCGTCCATTTCTTTGAGAAATGTGCCGTGTGTATGAGAGTAAAGGTTGAATATCAAAGACTGGCCGAGAATTTGCAGCCCTTAACTATTCCCGCATGGAAGTGGGAGGACATAGCTATGGAATTTGTTGTTGGATTATCCCAAACCCCCCAATGGTAAGGATGTGATTTTGGTGATCATAGATAGACTAACCAAGAGTGCCCACTTCTTACAGGTTACGACCACGAACACCTTCAGTAAATTGACTCCGTTATATATAAGGGAGATAGTCAGACTCCATGGAGTGCCCAAGACCATAGTGTCGGATCGAGACCCAAGGTTCGTGTCTCATTTTTGTAAAAGTTTGCAATAAATGATGGACACTAAGCTAAGATTTAGTAGTGCATACCATCCACAGATCAACATATAGTCAGATGGGACAATCTAGAGATTGGAGGAGATGCTGACAGCATGCGTGTTGGACTTTAAAGGACCATGGGAGAATCACATCCTACTCATCAAATTTGCCTACAATAATAGCTACCAGGCCACTATTCAGATGGCGCCTTACAAGGCTTTGTATGAGAGAAAATGTAGATCGCCTTTATGTTAGGACGAAGTAGGGGAGGCTAGAATGATCATGTTGGAGATCATACAAGAGATGAAGGACCAAGTCAAGCTCATATGGGAAAGGTTGGCCATTGCCCAGAGTAGGCAAAAGAGTTATGTCGATGTAAGAATGAAGGAGTTGACCTTCAAAGAGGGCGACTTGGTGTATCTCAAGGTATCACCCATGAAGGGAGTAAAAAGCTTTGGGCTGAGAGGAAAATTAAGCTCAAGATATGTTGGACATTACCAAGTATTAGAGAAGGTAGGCCAGTGGCATATAGAGTTGCATTAGCTACGGTGTATGAAGGGCTCCATAACGTGTTTCACGTTTCCTTGTTAAGGAAGAGTTTTGAGAACCAATAAACTCAAATGATTGATCGAAATCTGGTTTCGTTCCAACCAAATCTCACTTACGAGGAAAGGCTTGCACATGTAACAAGGGTAGTTTAGATAATTCAAAGGCAGGAATACACCCATAAATGAGCCTTCGACTATGCTTGTAGATTACCATACCAAGAGCTCTCAAACTATAATCATGGTGCGAAAGAAGAGGATGGCACGAGCGACTGCCAGAAATAATTCGTCAATTCATGGAAGAACAACGTGAAATATCCCTAATAACAAAAATGTTTGACCCCGATGACATGATCGTAGCACAACATGGGGAGAAACAAACGGTCAATGAATGTGATGAACAAGAAAATGGCAAGGGTGTGGATCACCAGTGTCCTATAAGGCCGAATCTAGCGAAGGAGCTAGAATGTGAGAGAACAGTGCTGACGGATGCACCTAAAGCAACCAATGAAGGAGACAAGAGGAGGAAGCTCTTGTCCCAGTCGTAGATACTTAGGTTAGGTTTGGATGTTGAGATAAGATGAGAATTTTTAAAAATTTTGTGAATAGTGTTAAGATGAAAGTTTAAAATATTATTTTTTAATATTATTATTGTTTTGGGATTTAAAAAAGTTAAATTAAAATTTGAAAAAGTTGAATTGTTTATTATATTTTATATGGAGATTTGAAAAAAATGTAATGATGAGATGAGATGAGATAGAGATAGAGATGAGAAATCTCATCTCTCCCCCCAAACATAACCTTAAGGTTCGTTGGTGGATTGAGGTGAGGGGTAGGTATTTACCCCAAGCTGTGTCGACAGAGGACAACGAAAGACTCCAAGCCTCGTGAACCTCTCTTGGTTTGTCATATCTAAGGATGGTCTCATCGAATTTCAAGGAAGGAATTCCTAATAAAGATGAGAGGATGTGAGGATCACACCAACAGAATGGGAAATACCACATTCAAAGGGTAAATGGAAGGCAAAGAAGAGAGCTCTTTCCTGGAAAGATGAAAGATGAAGTAGCGGTGGCCTGCAAAGTGCAGCTAGCTCAATGGGGTGAGCAGGACAATGTGGAAGACTGGGCTAATACACCTCAACAAGAGGTGAAACAAAGGATTTGTCCCCCGAACCAGCCAAACAAGAAAGTGCAAGAAAGAAGAGCTGAAGAGGCTAGTGGGTCTGACAAAAGGCGAGGTATGACCCAAGCAGATGTACAACCTATGGTGAGCAACAATCAAGGATAAGACCGAAGTAGATGTACAAGTTTTCTGGAATAACACAGGAACTCTCAGAGGAAGGATTGTCATATGCAGAAGCCCACACTCCATCTAAAAGGTCACATCTGGAGTGGGCCTGCGGGGAAAAGGCTACTACATTGCATACTATACTGTCTAAACCTAGAGATATGAACCAGCACCACATGGGAGGCCTTTACTCAATGAGAAATTAAGGATTGACCCAAGGCAGTAGGGCTATAAATGAACCAGTCTACTCGATAGCCCGCTCGGTACTCGTTAGGTTAAATTCGAATCTAACTCGACTCGTGAAAAAAAATGCTCGTATCTGAAAGCAGATACCACTCGATTAATAAATGACACATACCCGACAAAATTCGACTCGACTCGGTTAAGACTTATTAAGGCTCACTCGTTTATGCTCGAATTGACTCGTTAAATTGACTCAATTAAAACTTATTCATATATTGATAAATATATACATACATCTATGTACATATACATATATATATGTATTAGCTAATAATATAAGCATGCCACTTTTATAATTAAATATATAATATGTAATCTAATTACTTATGACTATATAGTGAATATACTTTATAGGTATATTTTATAATTTGTATAATAATTAGTCGATAAAATTTAATAATTTTATATACTTGTATGTGGAAACCATATATGAAATAGATGTATGCTATCATATTAAGTGTATGTATTAATAATATATCTAGGCTAATATATTGTTATTTTGGATAAATATCAACTAGTTAGATATTTTAATTATTTATAAATATTTTAAGATTTTATAATTCAATAGAGGTATACTTATTAGTTATATAAATTCAATATTAGGTCCTTTATTTTATTTATTTATTTTATTAATTATTAAATCTTATTGGAAAAAAAAAACAATTCGAGCTCAAGCTTGAACTCGGCTCGACTCGAACTCGTTTGTGGGACGAGCTCGAGTTTGAGTTAAGAGTTTATCTCATCGAGTCGATCTCAAACAAAGAATAAAAAACAAATCTCGAGCTCGAGTATTTTGAGTCGAGCCACCAAGCTCGGCTCGGCTTGATTACATCCCTACAAGGCAGGCTATAAGGACTTGCATGCCTTGACCTGACAGTCTATCTCTATCGTCCTATAGTGGACAACCGTGACCAAATGGGTCCTATTCAAGCATGCATGTAGTCAGAAGTACATTGTAAGAACATCTGGCAATTCCATCCTATAAATGGATTAAGGTAAAAGCTTAAATCTCACTAAGATACTAAGTGTTGGATATTCATTGAAGCTGTAATCTTCAAATAAAGCAAATGACTTCAAGGGTGCGACGGGAAGAGAAGAGGATGAGCAATACTTGAATATCTTAACTTGGTAAAGGAAAGCGACCACTACAAGAATCTTCAAAGTACTATCATGTTAAAGTCAAAACGAAAATAATTTGGTAAAGGAAAAGAAAGACTTCAGTTGCAGGAATCCAACAAACATTCTTAGCTGCTAGCCCTATAAAATGGAGGATAATTAAATGAAGAGGGGCACCACAAAAAGCACTAGTAACTGAAGAGCGAAATGTGAAGAGAGAAAATCAAGGATAAACCATTACCTTATTTTCTTCATGTATCCTTGTTCATGTGAACCCAAGTTGAATTCTCAAGTGATGTATTTTAAGTAAAAAATAGAATTTCAAAGTATATTTATTGTTTCCTTGCTTATTGCTTACATACTTTACAGATTGCAAAACGATATTTGTAGTCTTAGAGTGTGCAGTCTCTGCGTACTCCATTTGAAAAAAATGGATAAATCTAATACCCACATAAAAAATTATTCTTTTAATACTGGTTCCCACTTGTTTTCAAAATGAATAAATAGAGACTGCATACTTTAAGACTGTATATAGCATTAGCAGCAAGCAATCTATTAGAAGATAATGAAAGTATAACACAAACAATCTTCATACACTTTGTTTGTTATGACACTACAACAAAAAAGCTCTTTAGGGATGTAATTTTTTGTCCCAAATTATAGTCATTTCGTCCCAAAAAATTTTTTAGGAAGAAAAAAATCAGTCCCGAGCTTGTCCCAAAAACACTGTCCCAAAAGATATTTTGGGACGAATTGGAAGGAAACCGTTTGAACAAGTTCGAACGGGTAATTTTTTTTTACACAGTTGAAATTCGTCCCAGAATATTGTTCAAACTGTTTGAACAAAAATACATTATACACCCATTCGAACGTTATAGGGAGAGATTGAACGGTATAAGCATTCGAACAGGAGAAACGTTATGTTCAAAACTACGAAAATAAATTACATTCGAACGATTTGATAAATTTCGTTCGAACGTTATGTGGTCGTTCGAACGGTAACTATTTTATTTAAACTCACTAATAAAAAATCAAATAAACATTCATAATATTTAAAAAAATACATTATAAACAGTTTAATACTCACAAAAGTTTTATAATAAGTGCAAACTAAATAAATAACTGTGAGACTGGCATTATTCGTACATAAATAAATAATTCCATAATATGTACATAAAAAACAATCAATTGCTTGGAGGCATGTACTGTTGTATAAGCTGCTGCATTTGGAGTTGCATCTGTCTCCTGAACTCTTCTTGTTGTTCTTCATGTTGTTTGATGTGCATCTCCATGCAATTGTCTGCGTGTTTCGCCAACTAAGCCTCTAACTCATGTTTCTTTGCAGTCAATTCTTTGATTCTGAAACTCGCATTCTCTAGGGCTATAGAAGTCTCGATGGGTCAAGCACCGATGCATACAGTTCATCCGATATATCAATCAGCTGTTCATTAGGATTGATGACTCTCGAATGGCTTAGGTTTATTTCAATGGCTAGAAAATACGATATTAAAATACAACCAAAAAATAAAATGAGAATACAAGATTATACAATAATAGAAGATACGAGAATCCCCAAATCTTAATTATGTATTTTAAGTATCTATATATATATTATGAGTATTTAAAGTATCCTAAATATTAAGTGTATTGTAAGTATCCTTATTATTATGTTTTTTAATATTAAGTGTATTAGTATCCTTAGTATATTAAATTTTACTTAATTACTTATTAGATTAATTATACATTATAGTTATTTTAAAAAACAAATTAATTTTACTATTTGTTAAGTTAGTCCTCATAGTTTATAATTAATTATCGTTTAAATATTAATAAATCTTATGTTTATTATTTTTAAGTTAATTTTATTTTATTATTTTTTAAGTTAGTTGTAAGATAGTTTTTACAACTACTATCTTTTAAGTATTAATATGAGTTTAAGTATTAATAATTTCTATGTTTATTATTTTTAAGTTAATTATATTATAAGTCATGAGTACAACCGTTCGAACACTCAATTGATTGTTCGAACTCGTTTATCCATTTGAACGGAATATTATAACATTCGAACGGTATCAACCCAGAATCCAAACACCAATCAGTTCAGACAAAACACAATCTCACAAAATATCATAAACTCATATTCATCAAACACTACAAACATACAACATATATACTTCGAATAGCAACCCTATAACAAACATATTTTGTGTTTAATCTAATAAACATCTACACATGATATATATAAACTATAAAATCAATAAACAACTATATTAAAGTCATACCTTTAAGTAAAATAAGTGTGCAATCATCTTTGTAAGATGAAAGAATGAAGGATTGTGTGAAGAAAATGAAAGATTTTGGAGAGAAAACGAAGAAGAGAGGAAAAGAGGAGAGAAAAATGAGGGACTGATGGCGCGCGGGAGATTTTAAGTTCTTACTAACCGTTCGAACGAAAATAAATGAAGGTCAAACGCAAAAAATTTCAGCACGTCAATTTTCTCACCCTCCAAAATTTTCGTCAACGTGTTCGAACGGTTAAAAATGATATTCGAACTGTAATCCACGAGTCATTAATTGGTGGTATACTTTCCCACCAATGCAATAACCGTTCGAACGATGAAGAAGGGCATTCGAACGACATTCCAAGAGTCATTAACTGGCGTAATATTTTCCCACCAATACAATAAACCATTCGAACGATGATGAAGGGAATTCGAACGGTATTCCAAGAGATATTAATTGGCGGGATATTTTTCCCCCATTGAAATAAACCGTTCGAATGTTTTTTCATAAGTTCAAGCGCAAATAAAACCTTCGAACGGTTTATGGATACAGTTCGAACACATCACCTTAATGTTTAAATATTTATTTTTATCATTTTACATATTACAGAAAAGTATAAGATCATATGTATTAGTAATATATACTATCATATATATTAGTAATCTATACTAAATATCATATATATAGTATCATATATATTATACTATACTAAAGTATAGTATAAAAATGTAAGATGATATCTATTAGTAATATATACTAGTATTAATATTAGTAATATATAATATATATCATATATATAGTATCATATATATTATACTATATTAAAAGATAAAGGAAAATGCAAAATGATATATATTACTATTTATGGTTGATAATTGGTTTGACTTATAAATCTCAAACCATGTAAAGAAAGGTATATTAATTTGTATTTCTTCCAAATACTGATAATATCTTTCTTGAATATAATCTCTTTCTATTTTTGTAAAGAGTGAGAAAAATATTAATCTTTTATGACTATTTTCTTCTTTCATATAATTTTGTTTGAGATATTCTTTATTAATTTTAAATTCTTCTTTACTCAAGGTGTATATTTGGGCATCATATCCAATTACTTGTAAATATGTTGGAGAAGAATGTTCATTTTCAGGATTATGAGAGGTAGATCCCCTATCTGGATGACTAGCAGGATGACTAACAGTATATATTGGTGGATCAATATTATTTCGTGGAATAACTCTCATAATTTGTGTATCTAGGCTACTCTGAGATTTGTTATCAAAATTTTGAGATCTTGTTGTAAGAACAGATCATGGTGTATGATAACTAGAAAGGGTAGGAGAAGAATAATGTAAAAAAGATCTTCTAAAAGGTTGAAAAGCTATTTGGACCGTTCTGTCCGATTTTTTATCTATATATTCACGGTCGTCTTTAGAATTATTTTGCATCTTAGATAATGGAGTAATATTTTCTAATTGCCATTCATTTGGGAGAGTAATTTGATTCCAATTGATTTGCCTAGGAATTTGTATACTAGAGTTTTGTGTGCTAGTTTGTAATAATAATGTGTATCCTTTAGGGTTGGTAATAAGAGCTTGTGGTTCTAATGTTTTCTTCATTAGTTTATAATGGATTCTATATACTACAGTTAAAGGATGTGACCCTTTCATCATATTATAACTATTTGTTTTAATGTTTAATGTTTAATGTCAAAGCATATAATATATTAGGATCAAATAATGAAATAGAATAATTTGGATAACAATTAAAATAAACTGGACCTTGGAACAAGCTTGATTCTACCATTCCAAGTAATGAATCATGAAAATAAAAGTGTCTTCCATCTCTTAGACAAAGTAATGCTGAGGTGTTTAATGCATTTCTATAAGTGGTTTTATAGCAACCTGTACTAATCCAAAATGTATAAAAGAGTATTTCTGTTCTTTGGTTTATTTAATAGCTTCTCTTGTTAATAATTGTAACGATTCATAATCATTATTTAAGCTAATAGTTTTTTCTACTGTTTTAATCGTATAATTAGTAAGAAATGATAGTTTAGAAGAAAAAGTAGAATATTTATATATCTATTTTTTGGAACATTAGGAATCGTCCAATCTTGTAAATTTCTTTCTATATCTATTATATTATAATCTTCTTGGTTAATATTATCAGGTTCTATAGGGATACTAGTAGTAGATTTATTAGGTTTAAATAAAGAGTTCAAATTTGTTGAGACAGAATAAAGATTTCTTATATCCAAAGAGAAATAAGTAGATTAAGAGCTTGAGGGAATACCACCGGGACCATCCTTAAAAGCCTTTCAGCATAAATGGGCAGACTAACGGATTTCAATTGCTTACCAACACAAGTCTCTCTATATATTTCATTTTCTTTTTCTATAGATTATCTTTATTAAAAACTGTATTAATGATTTTTACTCTTTTTTTTTTTTTTTTTTTATAATGTAAGGATACTCAAATGATACTTTATACTTTTAATTTCGTTTATTAAGAATCTGCAATGATTTTCACAGTGTTCTAATAAATCCCTCCTGCTTTGATATAAAAGGTATTTAGTTACCATTGATTTTTTTTATCTTGTTTCATTAATGAAATTTTCTCTTTAAGATCTTTTATATAATTCATTAATAATTGTAACTCAAGTCTTAGATTATAATCCATACACTTTAAATCATACAGATCTCGATAACCAGTACTAGAAGCAAAATAATATTCCATAAAATTAGATGTAAAATAAAATGACAGTAAAATATAACAACAATAACTATCAAATAAACAATAACTATCAAATAACAATAATAATATAATCGTCAATAGCTCTGATACCAAAGACGTATATCCTAGGTAGTAATAGTAATAATAGTAAATATCAATTACTTAATAACAGAAGGCGGTGTAACCAGTCATATGCATGAGAGCAATTAAAGTAGGTTGTATAACCGACTATATGCATGATAAAACAAAGAAGATAAAAGAGATATATAAAATCAACTTCATTTAAGAAATAATACTTACAAGGAGACTAATTCTCTAAAGAGTTAAAGACAGAAGACATGTAGAAAGAGAGAAAGGAAAGTTGGTTTACAAAAGCTGGCTTGAGAGAGACTTGGGAGAGTTGGGAGGACGAGAGAGAGAGGGGACAAGGCTTCAGATGGAGAATTTCTAAATGCCTTCCCTTTGTTGCTAACTCCTATATATAGACACTGAAACAGTGTAACACAGTAACTCTAATAATACATAAATAGTACAAACTCGTGAATAATATATACAAAGTTGATTGTCGTTTTCTTTCGAGGAGATAATATTCTTGACAACTTTAATCTATCATGTTGACTAATTGAGAATGAAATAATCTTTTAGAATCACATAATCTGAGATTCATAATTTGCAAATTTCAGTTCAAACGGATCTTGAGAATCCATCAGTGGTACTGGATGATAGGGCGAATAATCTTGAGAAGAATGGGCGGTTGAGTGAGAGGCCTGTTGAGAAGGAGATGCCTGATGGGCTACAGTCTGCTGTAATGGAGATAATTTGGTTGGAATCTGTGCATCTTCTTCATCATCATTATTTGAGACTTGTGACATCACTTCAGCTAATTTCTTCAAATCCTTCTTGCTAGTAATGGATGCTAACTGTGCCTGAAACTTGCTTCATTAGACTAGCACTTATGGAGCTTTGGTAATTTTTGAAAACATTTTTAAAACATGATCATAATTGTATTTTTTCTACCATTTGACAGAAATTTGGCAAGCCAAGAACATAATGGTCTTGAGAGAGGGATGAGGTTTGATAACATATTTTCACTTCATAATCCAATTTAATTTTGTTTTGAGAAAGGAAAGAAGAAGTGATGAGCAATGATTTAATGTTGAAGGACTGTCATTTTGTGAAGTGAAAATTCAAAAAATTTCCTGGAGGGGAAGAGGAAGGAGAAGAGGTTCAGGTCCATAGTGATCCCACCAGAGTGATGAGACAACTAATCCATTTTGTTTAACAATTTGGATAAAAGTATTTAAGTGTTTCTAGTGTTGTTTAATAGATGAAAAGAATATTAATACATCATATATATAGACTATTGAAAAATGAGTAAAAAGGGTAAATATTTTGTTCCTAATATTTTGAAATTCACTAGGAGCATTTTTTAATCCAAATGGCATAACATTCCATTTATAATGTCCGAATGGGACTGTAAAGACTGTTTTGTACCAATCTTTTTCATTAATTTGAATTTGCCAAAACCCACTTTTCATATCAAATTTTAAAAATACTGTAGCATCATGAAGTCGAGATAACAAATATTTTCTATTGGGGATTGGGTATCTAATCCATTGTAATACTTTATTTAAAAGTTTATAATTAATAACTAATTGAGGAACTCCTCTTTCTAATTCTGCCTGTTTTTTAACATAAAAAGCAGTACAACTCCAGGGTGACTTACTTTTCCTAATTAATTGTTTTGTTAATAAATCATTTATCTCTTTTTTGTTGAATTCTAATAATTCATTATTTATTTGGATTGGTCTATCCTTAGTTGAAATATTCTTTTCAGAAAAGTTTTTTTCATAAGGTAATTCAACTATATGTTGTTTTCTATTCCAAAAAGCATTAGGTGGGTTGAAACATACTTCTTTTTCAATTATAATCTTAAAATTATCAATTTTTTGAGTTAATAATAGGTCATTTAATTGTTCTTCGATTCTTTTATATTTTAATTCTTGTTTTAAGAAACTTATTTGCTTTTCTTTTCTTTTAATTCTGTTTTTTGTTAAAAAATTAATTTCTTTGGATAATGAAACTTCTTTTAAGGAGTTAATTTCCTTTGGATACAGGAGGAAATAAAAATTTAAATTGAATTTCTTATCCGAGTATTTTAGTGGAAATTCCTTCCTCTGTTACAGAGAATGTGTATAATAATGCAAGGAGTGGATAACCTAATATTACCTTTGTGTTAATATTTTTTACTAAAATAAATGTTGTTTTGAAACAAATTCCATTATTGCAAATATATGTATTATATAATTTATAATTTATATTCAATTTTGCTTCATTAGCATGGGATAATGTGTCTTTTATTTTTTCAAAATATTTAGAGGATATTAATCCTTCTTGTATAAAATTTAAATCTGCTCCTGTATCTAACAGAGCAATTGTGGTAAAAGAAAATTCTTGATTAATTGAGACTGTTACTTCTGTATACCATTTTTTAAAATTTATCTTATTAAGAATATTAATGAAGTTTATGTTTCATCTTTAATAATTATTGTTGAACATTTTCCTTGTTCTTTATTATGAAAGTAATCTATATTTTTGTCTATTTTTAAGAATATAATTTCTTGTTGTAATTGTTCATTTGAAACTTCCAATTTAAGTTTGGATGCTTTTAAATTTCTAACCTCTTGTTTTATTTTATTAATTTCTTGTTGCAGGTCTTATAATGTGATTTTTTGTTTTTATGTTTTAAATCTTCCTATTATCTCTGAAAAATCATAAGGTGTGGAAGAGGCTACTGAAGTGGTTTGATTATTAAAAGTATCTTTTAATTTTTCTAAATAATCTTTCCTTTCCTATGGATCTTTAATTTTGTCTATTAATTCTAATATAATATCTTCTTGTTTCGAAAGTACATTAATGGTTTTATTGCAAAAACAACTATTCTTATCTAAACAATTGTAGAACTGTATCTCATCTTCTTCTAATTCACTTTCAGAAGATTGTTCTGAAAGACTTGATTCTCTTAATTAGTAGATTTCTTCTTCAGAAGAAGAACTTTCATCTTCTTTACTTGAACGTATTATAAAAATATTTAATAATTTTTCTTTTAATGTTTCAGAAACATCTAATTCATTAATCTGTTGTTTTACCTTACAATTTGACTTATAGTGTCCAAATTTTTCACATTTATAACAAACAATTTGTTTCTTCTTTTTATTAGTCTTTTTTAGAGTTTTTATTGGTTTGTTATATACCTATTTATCTTTTATTTTTTTATAAGGTTTCCTATATTTTCGCTTTTTGTTAGAATAATTCTTATAGACTCCTTTTTCCTTTTTATGCCTTTTTGAAGGAACTAATAATGGAGTATAACCAAATTGTTCACAAGAGGTACCTAATTCTTTTTTAGCAAATTTCTTTTGTTTATCTATTTGCTTTTTTAATATTAAATTATTACACATAATTAAACCAATTCTATTAATAGTAGTTATTATATTACTATATGTAAGATTAAGAAAATCAATAGCACCATATGATTTTACTAATGATTCTCATACCCTTTGGACGAAGTAATATGGAAGTCCGGCTATGAACTTTTCCTTCCAGTATGGTTGCTAGCAATCATTTCTGATTATAACTTTAGTTAGAAATACATCTTTATACCAACGGCAATAAGATAATTACAAATATTTTAAATTAATCAATAAGTCACTAGTCATTTCTTTAAATTGGACAGGATCACCAACAAAGTGTTTGGTTAATACATATATTAAAGTATTTACAGCATCTTCCAATAGTAATCCATTTTTTTTTTTAATTATTTACATATTTTCATCATACTTATATGTAGTTAATATTTGTGTTTTTTGATCATTTAAAAGATAGTGATCCTACCAGCCTTTTAATTGGCCAGTAAAACCTGTAACAATAATATGTGCCACTTGGTGATCAGTTTTTTATTACTTTTATAAACGTTAGCTACCATAATCATATCTTGGAAATGGTTCAATATTTCATACTCAGATAATCCATCTATATTCCATTCATATAATACATCTGGTGTAAAAGTAGATCTTACTATATGTTCTATTTCCTCTAATTGCATATCTGGAAGAGTAGGCCTTGGATACTAATTACGAGTAACAGAAACATGATGTTTGGATTCTCTGGCTGAATAACTATTAGCATGGTCTCCTCTAATCTTATTTATTTGTAAGTCTAAATTTTTAAATTAATTTTCAATATTACTTATTTCAGAATCAGATAATTCAAAAGAATCTGTTTTACTTAATACATTAATATGAGGTTGTTTTGAAGTTGATGCAGTATTACTAATGATTAATTTTTCTAATTTGTTAGAGATTTTTTCTAATAAATCATTTTTGTTTTTAGAAAAAACGGTTTTTAAACGAGATGAAATTTCATGAGGGACAAATAATGGGGTTTCTTTTGCTTCTTTAATAGTGGGTTTAATAGGAGATATTTGGGCTTCAATTATTTCTAATTGTTTACTCCATGTTTTTTAGATATAGATTAGTGTAATTATTTTGTTGGATTATGTTATCAGTATTTTTAACTTCTACTGAATTATTCTATTTTTTTATTGGTGAAGCCAATATTTGAGTATTTTTTTTTTATTGAATTTAATGGCTTCAAAAGAGGGGTATTCCTTATAAATATTATACTATACTAAAGTATAACAAAAAATATAAGATCATATGTATTAGTAATATATACTCACATATATATAGCCTCAAATATATTAAGATCATATAGCAAAGTATAAAGAAATTTATAAGATCATATATATTAGTAATCTATACTCTATATATGCTATATAGTATCTACTATAACATATATAGTAAAGTATAATGGAATATATAGTATGATAATATATATTATCATATATAATACAGTATTATAACATATTACTATTATACTATAATAATATATAAGTTATTATGTTTTCATTTAAAGTATTATACTATCATAATATATATATATTATAATATACTATAATATTACATATATATTACAGTATATATAATCTACTATAATAGTATATATATTATATTAAATTATAGTATTATAAATATAATATACTATACTATAATTTTTTACTAAAGTTAAAATGTTTATCCGTTCGAACTGAAAATAATAACATTCGAACAGTAATTGAAAACTGTTCGAATGGTTAAATATATAGTTCAAACGGTTTTGAAGTTTCCCCGGCATAATAAATTACTTCCCTACCAAGATTTTTCTGTTCGAACGGATTTTTTTCCGTTCAAACTAAAAAAAACTTTTTGAGATGATCTAATTCGTCACAGAAAATACTGCTCGAACGGATATTTATCCTATCAAACGGTTTTGTAAAGTCATCAATTTTATTGTAGTGTGAGACCATAGTAATTTATCAGAACAAGTCATTTTAGTTTTTTCTTTTTTGCTAACAAAAGTTTTCAAAGCAGATATCATTGGATCAATGTTTCATTGGCGCCTACATTTTCAACTACCACAAGCAAATTCCTTATATAAATTCTTATTTCCTCCGCTTAATTTCCATGAAGATATATGGCCGTCACAATTCAATTCTCATGGGAATTGATATATGGAAAACTGTTAATTACTTTTATACGTACAATTCTCTAAAAAAATGTTACTGTTTCATGAATTTAAACATATTAGAGAAAAAATTTTAAATAAATTAAACAAAAATTTAGATAATCGTATGTATTAATTATTAATGGACAAAGACAAACATGCACACTCATGAAGCATGATTCCCAACTTCACATGAGAATTCCCATTGGTTACGGAATGGTGGTCTACCTTTGATACCCTACTGGATCCTCTGAATCCTGCGTAGGATTTATTTGTCAGCCATCGTGAAGAAAAGAACTCACCCTTTTCCTTTCATTGTTTTGTCGGGCGATTTTGAGAGGGACCAGTAATTCTTACTTTTGGTCTCAGTACTACATAATATGGTCGCCAGCCCGTACCGTCTATCATCAACCTAAAATTGGAAAAAGAAGCCAATCAAATGTTCTGTGTAGGTTATTTGTTGCATCTTTTCGTATGTAAATTAAATTGTTATCATGTCAAGTAGTACCTCACCTGGACAGAGACAACTCAACCTTTCCTATAATATATGAGAGAGAGAGAGAGAGAGAGAGTGGAGGCTTGGCCATAATAATTATGACATGATAATGTTGACCGAAATATCAAAATCAGATTATATAAACAGGGTCCTGTCTACCGTGTAGTTAACTGTTTCTACGACACTATGATTGATTAGAGGTGGACAAAATTTTTGACCTCCGACCACCTACTTCTGACGAGGCTCCGAGTCGGAATAAGAGTCGAAGCTCCTTTGACTCTAGCAGTTGAAGTTCAGAGTTCCGAGTCGGAGCCCGCATGGGGTCCAAACTCTGACCTTTTAAAAAAAAGGTACACATGATCAAAACGACGTTGTTCCACTTCAAGAGGAACAACGACGTTTCGCTTGCCCTGCAGATGTTTTGTCTTGATGAGGTTAGTAAACAACGACGTTTCGCTTCATTTTGCTTGAAACGAATGAAGCCAAACGATGTCGTTTTGTAAAGGAAGGAAGTCCAAAACGCAGGACTCCCTTCTTGAGGACCCCCTTCTTTCCCCCTCACTTTTGCACAACAGACTGCTCTTCATTTTCGCACAACTCAGTATAGCTTCGAACACTATATGTCGTCACCTGAGGCCACCATTTGCGATTCTGCCTTCACCGGAGTAATTGTAAGAATGATTTCTAACTTCCTCCTCCAATAAATTTGTTGTTCCTCAATATAATTGTAAAATGGGAAATGTGATTTGTGAAATATTATTTGTAACTTCCTTTGTGAAATGTATATGATTTGTTGTTCATTTCGACTTCTTTGTTGTTTTTATTTAAATGATTTGGCTTTTAGGATGTTAAATTTAAGAATTGAGAGATTTAGGTTTTGTAAAAATTGAATTTTTTGTTCTAGATGATGTTTGCTCGAGTGGCGCTTGAGTATGACTCGAGCAAACGTCACACAGATTGTTCGCTCGAGCCTTCACTCGAGTGTGGCTCAAGCAACATTACACAGATTGTTTGCTCTAGCCTTCACTCGAGTGTGGCGAACATCACACAGATATAGGGGTGAAAAAAATGTGAACATGTAAACCAGATTGAACTTGTGAGTTCGGTCTGGTTCTAAATCGGTTCGGTTTAATACCGGTTCCATTTTTTCAAAACCAATCGAAATCGGTCCGGTTCATATTTTCCTTTTTCTAACACCAAATCGGATCGGTTCATATAAAGATATGTATATTTTAATCTTTTATATTATGTAAAATATTTTTTCTATGATTTTTCTATTATATATAATTTTTATATCAAATATATATAATTATATATAAAATAATCTTGTATTATATGCTAAATTACTTATTAAAATAACATTAAATTTTAAAATCCTATATAAATAACTATATATTATCACTATACTTCCGGTAAAATCGGAAGTACTGGTTTAGAGGTGTAACGGGCGCAGTATTAGTTCTTTAAATCTCAAAATCGATATATACTGGTTCAGTTCTAAAATATGTTCAAAACCGGACTGGTTAAACCCCTAAACAGATATGTGAGCTGGAGCCTTTGCTCGAGTGTGGCATTAGTGGATGTTCATTTATTTATTTATTTTTTAAACCACAAACATGACTAGACACATGTTTTTTCCATTTCATTGTTTCCAATTTGTAGATAATTATCATAATATTTAAAATGATGGTTGTTTATTAATTGTTTCAGAGTATTTGCTCAAATTATGGATAATACACCATCTCATTCTCTCTGCAATTCTCCACAAGAGGATACGCACAGCCGTTGGCGTCACCAACTAGTTCTTTGGGCCGTAGACCCCCATCTAAAATAGCTACCTCTTGTGCAAGTAGTTGAGTGCTAGTAGATCTAGAATGCATTGAGATACTTAATGAGGAGGAGGAGTTGATGAATGTTGAGGTCGATCCACAAGCACGACTTAGTAAAAAAATGTTGTGGATATGGGAACATTTTACCAAAGTTCTCGATGATTGTGAGAACCCGTATGCTCGATGCCACTACTGTGGGCAACTATGCGGTTGTCTTTCAAAAAAGCAAGGCACGTTAGTATTATTAGCACATCTTATAGGGTGCCAGTGGTATAAGATACACAAAGGGCTAGTAGCAACTAATGGCATGCATCTTAAGAAGCTATCAATCCCTCAATATAGTGAGAAGATGTTGAGGGATGTTGTTGAGAAGATGATCATCACTGATGAGGTACCTTTTACCACGGTTGACAAGGCTAGCTTCTACAAATTTGTGTACACTTTAGAGCCACAATTTCTCATGCCTTCACGGTATACTATGATGCGCGACTGTTTGAAGAGGCATGCCAAGGAGAAGGTAGCAATGAAGGAAATGTTTGTCGCTAGTGGCCAGACAGTGTCATTTCCAATTGATACATGGACCTCCATACAGAATGTGGGCTACATGTGTTTTACAACCCACTTTATTGATAGTGATTGGACATTGCAAAAGTAGTTTATCGGCTTTAAAGAAATTGTTGATCACAAGGTTCATCCATTGGCAAGAAGATGGATGACTATATAAATGATTGGGGGATCCAAAAAGTTCTTTGTACCATGGTTGACAATATCAGTATGAATGACACTTCCATTGATTGGTTCAGGTGGAATACGACGGTAAAGGAAGATATCACTTGTAAGAACCAGTTTATTCATATTCGATGTTGTGCCCATATCATCAACCTCATAGTTTCTGAGATGTTCAAGGAGGTTGATGAATCCATTATTAAAACCCAAAACCTAGTGAGATATGTGAGGGCTTCCCCTCAATGGCTCCGCTAGTTTAAGATAATAGCCGAACAACTTGAAATCTCATCTTTCAGTATGTGGCAACTGGACGTTCTGACTCGATGGAAGTCTACATACATGATGTTGGATGTAGCGCAAGTACCAAATAGCGTTTGAGCGAATGGAGGTCAAGGATGGGGTCATGAGATATGCTTTGCTAGAGTCAGTTGGGGAGAGAATGAGCTCGGTGCACTGGACACTGTTGATTGGGCCAATGTCAGGTATCTTGTTTGATTTTTGAAGTTATTTTATGACATAAGAATGTGGATATCTGGGACAAAATATCCTCCTATGAACATGTTCTTCGAGGAGCTCTCGGGGCTTTATGACCACTTGCAATAGATGAACCGCAGGAATGGAATCCCTGGAACCCACAATCAAATTGAAAACTCAGCCAAGAAAGTCAAAATCAAGTTGAATGGATGGAGAATCAAGACCCGATGAGAACTTGTTTCAAGAACCTAGATTATATTAAAATCTAGACTCGTTGAAGAACTCTTCTCAAGAATCCAGATTACAAGGAGGAACGCCACAAAGGTTGTGATTTACCTTTGATAAGTTCAAAAGTTCAATTAAGAATAAGAGGAGTAAAACTCAACTCACAATGAATAAATTCATCAAATTTCATAAACTAATCTTCAAAATGAGACTACAAGAGTATTTAATGAAAACCTAATTGAAACCCTAGCCGAAAATAAATCTATTTCTTCCTAAAATAGCCCTGGATGAATAGTGCGGTGTGAACAGTACCACGGCTACAGTATCGCTTTAGTACCTCTTATTAAAACCCTAGTTTCTAAAATGCAACTTTCCAAATAAGCCCTTGGCCGAAATACAAGGCTTTCTCAAAAACTCTAGCCTATTAGAAATAAGATATATGTGGGCCAAGCATCCTCAAGCCCACTTATTCTAGACTAATAAAATAAATACTTAAACAAATTGAAAGCCTTCAATAACAATAGGCCCAAACAATACTCTAAGTTATGTCTTCCATAGCTTGTATCAAGTGGATCAAATCGGGTTCTCCTTCTTTAAAGCTCATCTTGTCTGTTAGGCTCTTGCTAGCTTCATCCCGAATCGATTGCACCAATCCTTACATTGCTTCCTAGATCTTCTTAACTCTTGATCATGTAATTGGCCCATCTGAAACTTGCATATGATCTTTAAGACTAGGTCTACCTTGGTTCCCATCAGTTGTGCTGACAGCATAGGCTTATTGAATGCAATGGCTGTGAAGATGAAATTTAAATATAGTAAATATTGGGGAGATGTGGATAAGATAAATAAATTATTATTTGTGGCTGCGATTCTTGACCCTCGGTATAAGTTGGTGATTCTAGAGGATTTGATTAGGAACGTCTTCAGTGATGAGGATGCTGAAAAGTTTATTAGATCGCTTAAATGTGATATTAATGATTTATATAGTCATTACAATAGTAGTGGTCAATCTTCAACCGAAGGTGGTAACTCATCTCACTCGACCGGTTCTATATCTTCCTAGGATGGCACACATGTACAAAGCTCAAATTTATTGGGGTTACAATACTATCATCAAAACCATGCATCGAGAAATATTATACAGTGTAAGTGTGAGGTCGAGCATTACTTTATGGAAAATGTCGATGCACCTAGTAATACATTCCATATATTAATTTGGTGGAAGGTGAATTCTGGCAAGTTTCCAATCCTTTTCCAAATAGCCAGAGATATTCTAGCCATTTTTATTACTACGGTTGGCTCAAAGTCGGCGTTTAGCATCGGAGGTTATGTCTTGGATGCTTATTGAAGTTCATTGTCTCCAACCACATAATTGGTTAAGTTTAACGCCCATTGGAGTAGATACTATTGATGCCGAGAGCTATAGGCTTAAATCAAGTAACTTTATGATTTTAAATGATTATTTACATAATTTTAATGTTTTCATTATTTAATTTATATGATTTTGTAGAC